>JAAGNO010002201.1:47970-58384 GCA_033439905.1 Ceryle rudis
TGGGTTTTGGGGTTTTTTTTGTTTGTTTGTTTTGTTTTGCTTTTTGTTTTTATGGGTTTGGGTTGTCGGTTTGTTTGGGGGTTTTTTTGAGATCTAGGCAGGCACAAAGTTTGCAGCTCAAGAGAGGCTGAAAATGTCCCCCTTCGCCACCTGTACCAACACACTTATGTCAAAAAACGCGTGCAACAGCCACCCCTGTGGTAACTCCCTGGTGTTTAAACAGACCCTTCAGAAACACCTACAAGAGAATATCACCCCTCGTTTCAGTGCGAGGAAAATGAGGGCAAAAGGATGAAGAGCTGGCTCTCATACAGATTAAATCCACAAAGAGAGGGCAATGTATCCAAGTGTAGGTCACGGACCCCAATCAAGTTGCCAGATATCAATTGCCTAAACTGAAGCGGCATCAAAGAAAAATATTACGTGTTGCTGTAAGTTACACTGTTTCACTGCTGTATCTACAGGTCCTAATCAGCAATCTGATTCCCACTGTGTTCAGCACTATAGCAACCCCATCAACTGGTAGCCCTCATGGAAGGGAACCTACCTTAAGTGTAAGATAGAGGCTACAAGAGACAGTGAAGCAAAGCAGCACCCAAATGATGCTAAGTAATATAAGCCAGGGGTAAGACACGGCTGCACCACTGCTCAAATAATCATCGCAGCAACAGGGCTCGTGCTTTTTGTATAGACCCTTTGTACCACAACAGCAGCTATGTCTTGTCTGAGTAGCTGCTTCTTTCGCTCCCAGCCCCAGTCCCCTCAACAGTGACAAAGCAAAAAGAGTAGCTTGCTCCGGAAGGAGAACCTGGCAGCAACACAGTGACTTCTCTCAAGAAAATCCAAGCAAAGCAGACAAGGTAATTTGCTCCCAAGCCCAGTCCAAGCTTGTAACAGCATGGCAGCTCTCCAACTCTCTCTCAAGAGGCTTTGCACTTTCCTGTGTCGTTCACCCAGACAAAACATCTGCCAGCATTATCACCCTCAATTAAAAAATTGTAATTGCAGCTCTTGTTATTTCAGAAACTTTTAACTTGCTCCTGTTGCGTTGGGCTTTGTGCCTCGGAGCCTGGGGCACGAGGCAGGCGGGAACCACGCACCATGCACTCGTGGATGTAGCTGATCTCCTCCAACGGTGCACGCAAGCCAGAATCTACTGTAAGACCAGGGGTCAAGGTTCACCTCCTAGGTAGTCTACAAAACCCAGCTTCTTCCTTAGTCAGGCCCTGTCTTCTTCTGAGCTCATCAGTTAATTTTGAAAACCTTTTTTCAGCAGATGGGTAAATTTCACAGATTACTACTTAACGAGGCTAAACTGTTTGGGCAGATGATGCACAAACATTTTAACTGTCACAAAGCTTACCAGGAGGGGACACCGCAAAGTGGCGTGAGGCTCCACTGCTCCCCTTGGCTAACTGCACGTGCCGTGGGAAGCGGGTTCGTCCCAGCCCAGATGCAGCAGCACGCGTCACTGGTGGTCTGGGATGTGCCCCGTCTCTCTCACAGGAGCTCTGTGGGCTGCTGGACAAGCTGGCAAGTACAGCTCCAGCACACGGACACAGAGGGCACAAACCATCCTCACCTTCAGCATTTGCTTTTTGCCTTTAAAACACAAACCTTTGGACTGATCATGGTGTGTGCATCCACCTTTTGTCCTTAAGCAACATCCAAGGCGAAAGGTGAGGACAAGAGTTACTTCTGTGCACGCAAGGTTCTCCAAAGAATGACTGACAGTCAGCTCCAGTCTGGGCCAGATTTTAAGGGTGTTATCAACTACCTCCTCACATCAAAGGAGTTAATCCCACAAAAGGTGCCGGAGTCTGAGAAGTGATCCCACAATTAGTGATTTTATGTTCTTATGGCTACATCAAGATGCTGTTTCCTACCCTCTACATGCAACTAACAGCAGGAGAAAGAGTGCAGTGATATACAGGAAAGGAAGGTACAGAGAAACAGAGTGTTTCCTCTAGGCAAAACAGGCAAAAAGTAATTCTATTTAACAATTAGGCAAGGAAAGCTCTTGAACTCTAGAGAATAATCTGACTGACATTTTTAAATGCACTGTCTCATTCTTCAGTAGTACAATTTTCTATCAAACTGGTCTCTTTTGTGCTGAAGTCAAGATAATGTAATTACTCAGAAATTTGTGCTTATTGCATATCATTAAATGGGCCTGCTGGCCCTTCTTCAGAATCGAGGCAAACCAGACTTAGCACACCCATGATGGAAATCAAATGCTCAGGACTGCTATAGGCCAGGCACTGCAGCTTGGGGGGGAGGGAGTTGATCAGATGACTACACTGGGAACTAGAAATTTCAGGCTGGTGCAAGCCAGAGATCCAAAACAACCCGTGCCCTTATGCTAGGAGTTCATGTGTCAGGAGAGGAGAGCAGCTCTGCAACAGGTCACTCGGAGGCTATGCAATCTCCATCCTTTGAGATTTTCAAGATTCAACTGGACAGAGCTGCAGCCAACCTGACAATGATGGAAACAATGCTTCTTTGAGCTTTTCCAACTTTGATCTTTCTTTCTCATTGCTTTTATGCAAACCCCTGAGGGAGCTAAATGGCCTTATAGAGTACTCAAGAAAAAAAAAACGTTGCTCAATATCATTCAATTTAGACTATTTTTTTTTTTAAATCACAAATTGCTACCATGCTTAAGGAAAAAAGCTGAATAAGATTTCTACATTAACTTCATACGTATTCCCAACCTCCTTGGAACAGACCGAGCAGCACTCCTCATCCAGTTTTGTTCAAATCAGAACAGTATTGACCAACCTGTAATAGAAGGCACTAAAGCAGTAAGCTCAATAACCCACTTACAAAGTGACACTTGGGAATATCTCAAGCCATTTCACCTTTCTGACCGGGCAATGACAGACCATCCACATAGCACTACCATATGTGAATGCATTGGCAAGAGAGTACAAGTGGGAAGGGAATCGCTGGCCTGGCTTTCTATTTAGGTTAGGGTTAAATGTGACATACCCCGACAGAAATTGCTCCAGAAGCACTAATAAAACAAAACAAGCAACCCATAAGATTATTGACATACACACTGAGATGTGACAAGAGCTACTATTTGAGCATGCTCATGCTTTTCTTTTCAATAAAGTAGCAAACTGATTTGATCTACTGCTGCCATATTAGTTAAGCACATCTAATATATCTCTGTCTCTGCTGCTATTGCCCCAGTTCCCCTCCAGTCAAATTGGCTCGCAGGGGCATTCACCCATCTTAACTGCAAGGACTGGATTCCAGCATAGCCTGGGTGAGAAGTGACAGATCGGACACTGCATGCATGAGCTGCAAGAGCAAGAATCAAACCTGACTCCAGCACATCTATAAAACCCACTAGGCCACTTGAGAAGTGCTCAGACCTCAGTTGTTAGAGGTGTTAGTTCTGGTTTTGGCTCTGGTGTAATTCTATGAAGCACAGCAGGCTAATGCTCAAGTGAACAACTGAACTAAGATTTTCCTATAGACATCTTTAAGACTTTAGCTGATCTCAGATTTTAGCTGGCCAGCAGGTAGCATTTGCATGCAGAGTCCTGAACTGTCCCTCGGGCAAGTCGCACACAGAGTTCAGTGCTCCCTCAGTGTCATGTAAATAATTCAATTCTTCCAGTCGTTCGGGCTGATAATGCAAACAGCCAGCCCGATGGCCTATTTTTTTCAGAGCTCTTCAACAATGCCTTTTTAGAATCGACACAAAATTATGTAGATTATTTCCTAGCTGCCAGTGCAACTGAAAGAAAAACACAACTCTTCTCAACCTCCTGACTTGCACAAGTCAGCTCTGTGTGGTAAGAATATCCTCGAGGATAGCAAGAGCACCTCTCCCAAAGAGGATATTGGGTTTTATTTTGTCCCTGAAACATTTCAGTGCTGGTACAGTAATGGTACAGCACACACACCATCTCAAAGCATTATTCTACTACAACCACAGCGGCCCTTGCGTAAGTGTACAAGCCATCGGAGCAGAGATCTGATCAGGCTACAACAATGAAAGCAAAGGACACTACATTTCATACAGAGCCCTCGCAGCTAAAGGGAGCAGTGTTCAGACCTTTTCAAACTCTGTCTCATCAGGTTGCAGTAAAACAGCTCCCCATTATTCCCACCCTAGCTTTCTGTCCTGTAACAGGACACCAACAGGCAGCTTACCTGGTTGCCAGAGTCCGAAAGTAACTGCTTTAGGTTGTTTGTTTTTGCATTTACTACAACTCCACAGAGCAAACTGAACGCTGCTTTAAAAGATCCCAGCATTTTAGCCCACAAAGATACTCTAGACAATTTATCCGTCATAAGAGCTCATGCTTTTGTTGCTAGAATGAAAGTTAAGTAAAACCATTTATTTCTTACATGTCTCCCGAACCTTATGAGGAAAGAGGGCAGCAGCTTTGTTGAAGGACAAGGTACCCAGAAGCCCAGCCAAGCATAGGTGTTCTCTGGATCAAAGAGCCTTGAAGAGGCTTCTGATGTTTTAACTTTAGCACTACAAAATGTGAAAGCAGCAGTGTATAACCCTTTCCCACACAGAAGTCAGGCCATAGGAAACACACTATTTTAACCCAAGAATAGCATATTTGGACCACTTCCTTGCAAGGCACTTGCAGTCCCATTATCAGATTCAAGCATCTGAAATAAGGAACGGGATGAAATTCAGTGTACAATGGTATTTTGACATAGCATTACACGCTTCATTTCAAGAGGCTAAGACTGCACTTCAGCTGTCAGATTCCCACGTCTCCTGTCACATCACGTATCACATACTGGTAGGGATTGGAAGGGACCTCTGGAGATCATCTAGTCCAACCCTCTGATATCAGTAGCTATACTGAAAAAAAAAAAAAAAAAAAGAAAAAAGAAAGGTTTTAGAAACACAGCAATGTCTGGGTTGGAAGGGACCTGGAGAGGTCATCCAGTCCAACCCCCCTGCTGAGAGCAGGGACACCCTCAACTAGAGCAGGTTGCTCAGAGCTCCATCAAGCCCCACCTTGAATGTCTCCAGGGACAGGGCCTCAACCACCTCCCTGGGCAACCTGTTCCAGTGTCCACCACTCTCATGGTAGAGAACTTCCTCCTCATTTCTGATCTAAATCCCCTCCTTTCTAATTTAAAACCATTGCCCCTCGTCCTTTCACTCCAGGCCTTTGTAACCAGGCCCTCTCCAGGCTTTTTGTCAGCTCCCTTCAGGTACTGGAAGGTGGCCGTTAGGTCCCCCACACTCGTATAAATTGGGTAGCCAAAGACTAAAAGCTGACACAAGGCAAGATTCTGCCATTTGCACAAAGCTTTTTAATACGCTAATTGTTTATTAATATAGTATATTTATTATCTGCCATTTGCTAATGTCTCGGAAGAGTGACAAAGGAGCACAAACTAGTGCACTTCAAGCAAACTGATCAATGACATATAAAAGTATCTTCACCAAAGGGGTTAAAAATCATCACAGAACATAAATTCTTTCAAGTGTTCTGCTTCTAGGAGCCTCTGTGATATTTGTGATCCGAGACTGCAATCTTTATAAATCCTGTGTCTGCAGCTTGCTAACTCCTTAAATCAAAGCAGAGGATTAGGAAGACATTCCCAAATGGAGGTCTGGACCCAGCAACTGGTAACAGCACTGACTCTTCCCAACACCTATAGCATCAACTGAAGGAGATTTTTAAGATGTAGTATTATTTTCATGTTAAAGGAAAAGAGCATTTTTGTAATGAGTGGCTGAAGCATGCTGAGCATGCATTAAAATTGTGCCCCCTTGTGTATTTTCACATGCTTTGAACACCACAAAACACATTGAAGTACTAAAAAACCCCTACAACTGGATTAAGTTCAGCTCAAGAAAATCTTTTTATGAAAAATTCATAGCAACACTACAAACTATGGTGTTTTCACTGCTTGAAGGCACTATTGTAATTAATAAGTCATTCCGAGTCTTGAAAGAAAAGTTCAGTCATTTCCTTCAATTGGATGAACCTGAATTTTCATAAAGTTCACTCATTTTCCTTCAACTGGATGAACCTGAATATTCATAACTGGTGAAGATGGTTTTTGACTGGCTCCTCTCCACACTGAACTGCTGTACAAATGAAGTACGCGGGTGAAGCAAACTCACCCACGGCAGCTCAACAGCAAACTACCACCTCAGATCTCCTGACACCCGCCCCAACTCCCACCCTTCCCCTGGAATCCACATCGTCCCTCCTAAAATCAAAGCTCTGGCTTATTGTTTAAAGTTTTAATCAAAATAATATATTCTACTTCCCAGAGAGCACTTACATCCTGGAGAAGTTTCTCCAAGTTTTCCTGTAGCTCATAAAAGTATCGAGAAGTAATAAGACCTTCACGTGATTTATCTAGGCAATCTCTGGCCAGTTCAATAACTTGATGATGAATGAAACTCAGGACCCCATCTGCTAATTGCAGCACGTTTTCTGGAGCATTAGAGGCAATAAACTCAGCCAGCCGTTCTTCCATCTGTGCCGTGGCCTAAGAGTACAGAATAAACAGAAATTATTCTTAAATTTTACTATCCCAAAACTTAAATGCAAACAAGTAGCGTGCTAAAGTAACCTATTCTTAATTCCAAAGTGCACGAGGCCTCAAAAATATTCCAAAATACAGCAGCGTTTTGCTGAGAAGAAAAATAACATACCCTAGGCAAAAGTTACATTCACATGAGCAAACAACAAAAATTAGTCAGAAGATGCTTTCTGGAAATGCAAATGACCATAAAAATATCCTGCTCCCGAGGCTTTATTCCTCCCTGGGTCTCCAGAGTAAGGATGTAAGATAGGAGGCAGTTTTCAGAACTTTTAGGCAAGACCATGGAACCTGAAAATCATTGCCCCAAGCAGCAGACAGACGGCATTTCTATCGGTAAGCCTGTCTCCAGAGACACAGCTGGTTTTGCTATTGGTAGAACAGGAAAGAAGGGCCATATTGACAGCTCTGGGATCCACTCGTTTCAATGAGATGTTAACTTTCAAAGATGGATTCCACACATTTCAATATTCAGCTTTTTAAAAAAGCCCCCGATTTCTTTTCCCCACAGGTGAGTTCAGCCCATTTCAGCACGACCGAATTCAGACCGACTTTTCTAGAAATCCACATCTATCTCCCTTGCTCCTCTGCTACCAAAAGCCCCGGTGGCAAACTTTTATTTTTTGCCAAAAATTCCGGTATAATTTGGAATGACTTCAAAAGAAAACTCTGTATTTCCAATATGTAAATGGAAAGCCTACCAAAACCAACAAAGTTTGGAGCAGTATAAAGCAAATTTAATGCAGTTATACAAGGGAATAATGAGAGAATGTTATTCAACATATTCTGAAATTACTCTAAAATAGCTTTTTAAGTATATGTGAAACTAAGCAAAACATTCCTCTTCCAGCCTTGATCTGATTTGGAATTTAAAGAAGACAAGGATTCATTAAAAATATATTGAGACGCTGGTCTCATAAACAACCTAAATAGACCGAGCAGTCAGAGCGTGGCCCTTCTCCTCATTCCTGCAAGCATCTGTCATGCTAATAAAAGACATGAGAAATTTAGTAAATATGATGCACACACACAGCTCTACAAAGCTTTTCTATTGCTTCTGCTGCAGAATTAAGATGTGAAGGAGAGAAGGCAGCTTCAAACTCCCAGCAAAATGCACTGCTCAAAAATCAAGAGGTAAGAGCTGGGTTCCTTCTCCAGTGGGCACAACAAATGAATTCTGAGCTTGGTCATGAGTTCACTGAATGCATTATTCAAAAAAAAAAACAGTGATTCCTTACCTTTGGAAACCTTTCTTTGTACACATGATTCATCATTATTATTTCACTGTCAAAGGAAATTGGAGAGCGACCCGGGCTAGAGGAGAAAAGAAAGTATGATATCACTTAGAGATATGCCATCAAAACCTTCCAAAATCCAGTGCTGGTCATAATGCTGCCACACTGACTGTAGCCCTTCCAAAGCTTTGACTTCACTTCAGTAATGGGCAGATGCTTAACTTCAGAGGAAATTCTAGCCAGCAATAGCAGTCTATAGTCCCCTGAAAACTGCTAACAGTCCTGTCTGCACAAGAACTCAGGCAGAAACCCACCTGCTTTCAGCCCTAATATACAAACATACCCAAATCAGTGTATTTCTGCAGGTACAGGGGTTAATTCCCTCGCTCTCTCACTGTCCCCTCCTCGGCAGTGGCAACAGCCCTGCCCAGGAAGAAATCGCTATTATCTCTGGAGTCTCTAGTGCCGGAAAGGAGCAGAGTAAAAGGAAACAAGGAACTTGAGATGACTTGCTTTCCTTTGTCTGAAGGGAGGGATGCATGAGCAGTGCTATTCAGCTAAATCTTCGATATAAATACCACAAGCAATAGGAAAAGGATAGTTTTATGAAAACTGCTCTCCCTCGAGGCACGTCACCCCACGGATGCATATGCATGTGTGCATAGGTTAGCAAGCAACTTCAAGGCACACCAAAAAAAACCAGGACACTAAATCTTGCCAAACTGTATTTATATTACTGTTTGGGGATTTTTTTTTGTTTATTTATTTATTTTTTATTTTTAAAGCAGAGTTGCATCTCATTTCATCACATCTGATGGCATGCAGTGCTCTGACTCACTCTGTCACTGAGGACAAGCTGGAGTGAGGTAATGCAGATAATCCCCAGCTACAGGATCGCCTCCAGCAGCTCATTTCTCTGGTTACTTTGTTTTAATGCTCAAGACAAGCAAGGGCTTCAGTTATCTGGCATTTTACGTGATCATTGTCTTCATGATTTTAAGAGTACTACACATTGCTAAGAATAGTTTATGTCAAAAAACACAATTTTATCTTGAATGAGTTCAAACATTTTAAAGTTTATTGCGGAGGATCAAACGAATCTCTCTAAATGGAATAAATGCATTTTAAACTCGGAATGCATTACAGTCACTACTTTGCTGCTAACCTATTTAAAGGAAAAAAAAACCCACTCTTCTGGGAACATATATTTACAATTCAAAGAAAATTTAACTCACCAGCTCATGGAATATAGCAATACCAATCTCTTTTCGTGCCTGGCACTGGAATTCCATGAATTAGATCGTGTCTTGTTTTTATTAAAACTTATCCCTCTGCTTGGGAAAATGCACTTCAGATTAAATCTCTCACTGTATCCTTGTGTTAAAGGAGAAAAACTGGTTTGGATGCTTTGGATACCAAGTAAAAGCTCGATTTCACCAACATTTTTTGAAGAAAATACAACCTCTAGCTTGGTAGATAGCTATTTTTAATCAAGGAAAATTTTCTTTTAAAAAGAAACTTAGGTTTATATTCATATGTAGTGCATGACATAAAAAAAAAAAAAGAAGGGTAAGAACATTTAAATTTCAGACTTGGAAACAAATTCCCCCCCACATCTAACCTGCTATTTTTAGCCTTTTTTTCCCCCGCAAGAGCAAGCAGTGTGACACAAACTCATGACACTTGTTTACTGGCAGTTCAGACGGAGCTGAAGAACTTGGTGAACACAGTTATAGAAGAATTTGGGTTTCTGTTTTTTCTGCGTGCGCTTTGAATGAGGACTCAATGAGAAGGATATATAAGCCCTTTGATACTAACTACAGAAATATGGAGGCACATAATTCATGTCAACACTGAAGTAGTCCTACTAAAATTTGTGCATGCTTAAGTATTTGCTGTCTTAGGGCTACAATAAAACCTTTTGCTTTCAAGGCACTTAATCCATGTGGATTCAGGAAATGAAGACCTACACAACTCATGCTACATGGCTGTCCTGCCAGCAACCATAGTGGTTCCTTAAAAACAGCCACAATGATATGGGAGTTTATTGGATTTGCTTTTGTTTTCTGTTTTCTTCTTTGCAGAAGAGTCTACTGATAGGCAAGAAAGCAAACACAATCCCTTAGCTTCCTCGGGCATTGGCAGTTTTGTCTCTCATCTCTGGAAGCTGATTAATGCCACTTTTTACCCCCTAAAACATCAGAGCATCCAAACAACGCTGGATAAAACCCGGGACCAAGGTTCAAATTCTCATTCTAAATACAATTTGCCCAACATAACAGGTCGAATGAAATGTCTAGCTGACTATAGCAAGACTGCAACATAATATACTGCACTGTAATATTTTATGTTGCTCCTTAGCCTGGGAAAGTACAGAAATTATTAGACGGATATCTGACTAACGACAGGCTAGCTGCCATGCACTGCTGGTCACTTTACAGCACCTTTGAGACACAACCAGGTGAAAAGAAACCAGGACCAGGCAGAAAACTGAATGCCACCAAGGGAGAGGGAAAGGGAAAGGGAAAGGGAAAGAGGGAAAGGGAAAGAGGAAAGGAAAAAAGGGAAAGGAAAAAAGGGAAAGGAAAAAAGGAAAAGGAAAAAAGGAAAAGGAAAAAAGGAAAAGG
>JAAGNO010002201.1:66587-78640 GCA_033439905.1 Ceryle rudis
TCTCCAGTATTTCCCTGTCCCTCTTGAACTGGGGAGCCCAGAACTGGACCCAATACTCCAGATGTGGTCTCACTGGGACAGAGCAGAAGGGGAGGAGAACCTCCCTCGATGGACATCTGAATGTGACAACTTATAAACCTAAAGATCATATCCTTTGATTAAATTATAACTGGCTCCAGCCGCCAAATCTACTCCCTCTGCACTGCACAGAGGTATTTACAGAAAAAAAAAAACCTCAAAAGCCTTGGAAGATGCACAGACTCCCCAGTCTTGGCTGTAACTGGAACCTGTCACTTCCAGTGTTTTCCTTCAGGCAGGTCTAACTGGAGGGATCATATTGGGAAGTCATCTCCAGCACAGTGTCCACGCAGTGATGGTTATCCAGATGGGGTATCAGAATTGACTTCCAGAGCCTTCTTTGATGTCTTCCCTCGTTTGGAAGGAAAAATTAAAGCAGAATCTACAAGTTTCCACTGACCTCAGGCTAGGTAAACGCCTTGGTTTGTTCAGCTGGTTGGTTGGCAGAGCAGCCACTCTATGACCACAGAGACACAGGTCAGCTCCTAATGTCATACAGGAACTCAGGCCAGCAGAACACAGAACTGATGCTCCTCCTCTTGATAGTTCATCTCCTACTGATACATATAGCAGAAAGAAGGTCTACCAGCTTCCTTTTATCTTGCTCGAAAAAGAAACGTAATCTTGAGGACTGAGCACACCAATCAGAAGCCCAAAATTCTGTTAAATTCACAGCTCTGTCATTAATTCACCGTGTCCTTTTGACAAGCCCCTGGACTACTACTAACTTCAGTTTTCAAGTCTGTGCAGGAATAATACCACTTATGGGCTTCAGAGGTGTTATTCGGATCAATTCCAATTCTAGTCTACGAAATACTATGGTAATAGTTGTGTCATAGACAAGTAGGAAGTAGGATTGGCTTAGAAATACATTATTAAGTTTAATAGCCCCAAAATTGCATCACTGCTTACAAAACAGCCCATTTCGATGGCTTTCTGAGGTTGTAAACGCTGAATCGGCAAAAGGACAAGAGGTGAGACACTCGGCCATTTAGGGAAGAAAAGGAAAAAAATAAAGTCCTGGGATTACAGGTTTTAATCTAATTATTTCCTGCGGGAAGGTGAATCCAGATCTACATATGACTATCACTTCATGCTTTTCATTATACCACCCTGTTTTCTGCTGTTTGCAATACCCACATGATTTGAACTATGACTTGTCTATTGTAGATGTGTTGGGTTGGCTTATTTGGGCTTTTTTTTGGATAAAATGTCAATCAGAATGATCACGGTATTTCTTTCCCATGTCAGAAAGCTGAGAACTTTGTACAAGGATCTTCTGATGTCCCTATTTCAAAGCAAGGACTGAAACTTCCAATATTTTTTCCTGTGTCGTTGTCACCTTTGCTCTCTCCGTGGACATCTACCCAAAAGGTGGTCCCATTATAAACTCATCACCCCTCCAGGTAAGAAGGATTTACACACTGCAGGCAGTTTCATCTCCAAAGGTGTCATCTTCACAGGCATCTTGGAAGTTCTCGCAGTGACTACCAACGAACAGACTGGATATCATCCAAACTGTACTTGCAACTGTCCTGGCTCCACGCTGCCATAGCTCGCACCCAGCAGGGGACTTAACCACAGCTTTTGTCCGTAAAGATTTAACTGAAGACTATAAAGGCAAAAGCAGAGCTCCTCTCAGGTCTTCGAATATGTAACATTGCTTGGTAGTGAAAGCAGGGGCATCTTTTCCATGTTGATAATGAAATCTTCTCCAATCTTCCTCCACACTTTTCTGAGCTCCTGCCCATGTAACTGTACACATACACAGATTTCTCCCACGGGAGACTGGAGTCGAGTCACCTGGCTTCTAAGAAGCCTCAGAAAAAACTCAAAACCCAAACTCAAAAAAAAAAAAACCCCAAACAAAACAACAAAACCCCAACTGTCTTGAAGGACAAAAAATAACAACTGGTGGAGATTGTCTGCAGGAATGTACCTGAACATATGAAGCTATAAAGATGAGATTAACGTTGCAAAATCAAATTTAATCATATCAATTTATACTAAAAAGAAACTTTTGATCCCAATTTCTTCTCTTGCTATGTAGACTGAATATAACACTCACCTCCTAAGGAACTGGGATGATAAATTTGTATTTGAGAGGCACTGGAAAGTTTAGGGGTGAACTTAATAGAAAGAAAACAATACTGCATTCAGTGTAAGATTCGCATGATGTCAAGTATTGAGTCCTGATTAATGCAGCTACCACAATTATTAGGGACACACTCTAAACAGCACAAAATGATCCACAGAAGTGGTATGGAAAGAGGCAGTGATCACACAGTGAAGACACTCACCAGAAGACACATACAAAGGCGTGTTACATTAAGTCTGTACAGGAAGCCTTAACATTTCTGACTTAGCGCTGCTTGGCTCTGCACGGCTGTTGCGGGGACAACCACAACACCTAGTTTGCACCAACTAAAGAGCCAGAAACACTGTACGACACTTCCGAGAGTCGTAGGGGTTAGCATGGTGCTGCCACCTTACTGGTATTAATGGCATACAAGCCTTGTGAAAGCACAGAACTGAAGCCAAGTGCAGCCAGCCTTTCTAACAACGCGTAAGATCCGGGAGGTTTCATTGGGAGGTTCAAATTATAGGAGTAGGAGATGTGGATGATCAGTTTTTCTTTCTGCTAGCCTGTTAGCAGAGGTTTTCATACTAAGCATTTGAAAGCAGACAAGGATTTCATTTCCCAGTTCTAGAAAGGCTGAGAGCTGCCCGGTAATTATGCACTATCTCTCTGAGTCCTGTCACTTCCGACACATCGTGCCTCTCAACTCTTCAGTCGAGCCAAGTACTGCACTGGGATTTCACCAATGCTAAAGGCAAAGTGCAAGATGATAGGAGCTGGGAAATGGAGGAATAAGCAGCAGAACCAATAACTAAAATAACTTTTAAAATAATTAGTGTATTAAATAATGTTAGCAAAACAATGAAGAAAGATCAGATATTTTAGTAAAGACTCAGAAGCTGATTTGTTAGGGTGTGTTTGTACAAACTGAATTGCTTAAAAAAAGTCTGTGCCACTTACTGAAACTGTTGAACTGGGAGTGTTTGTTCCATATCCAGATGAAGGAAGGGAGGCCAAGGACCAGCGGCGTCCATCCGTTCTGGGGAAAAGAGGCAAGAGAAGGTACTGTCAGGGATATGCTGTGGCTAATACTTGGGCAAAACAAGCATTTTCCTCCCTCAAATCTCCTAACCTCACATTTTTACTAAAGTCTCACGTTAGATAAATCAGGTATCCTATTAACAATGACTTTGGTGAAAAAGCAACCAGGGCTAAGGTTTTAAAGCAAAAGTAAGTGACCCTGGAAAGGCAGAAGTAGCTGGGCATCAGATTCCTGCATTAAGTAGATGCTTTGGAAATATTACCAGTTGTACAAAAATATAAAGTATCTAAACCAGACAAATGAAACCAGCTCGTTTCCAGCTTCGCTGGAAAAGACAATCATGGCTAAGAGTAGTACTGATGCAGCTCCTTGTCTTCCAAATAAAGTTTCAATTTGAGGAAATAAAATCATATTAGATCAAGCATCAACTGAAAGCAGCCTTGTCTGTTTACTCAGTCAGAAGTCATCTTGCCCAGCACATCACCTGACTCAACTGGTGACATAAATCCACTAGGGCAGATCTGAACAGAGCTGAGAGGTCCACTTAAAATACAGAGGAGATAGAAATCACAGAAATTCCACCTAAGGTCTTCTTCTCCTCCAGTCAATATAATGTTAGTAGTTATTTCCCTGTTGTGGCCAAAGAAATATAACTCTTGGGGGAAAGTGCCAGAACATCCTGGAGATACTGCAGCAAAGCGCTTGTTTTACCAACAGCAGAACTGAGGGACTTACGCAACTGCTTTGCGAAGAATCAGTATTGCCCTCATGAAACTCTCTCCTCCCCCCAAAACCCATCTCAGTAAGGATGGAAACTGAGCTACATTCTGGTGGGGCTCAGTGGTTTTTTTGCCTCTGATTTAATTTCAGTCTCTCGTGCATCTTGTGTCCTATAAAGTGTCTTGCTGCATGCTGGGATGGATGGTAAAGTCTCTTCCTTACATCTGTCTCAACTTGTTTGTTTGATTACAGCAAATGAGCAGTAACTGGTCAGAAAGGGAAGCTGAATTAGAACAGTTCTAACTTACTTTGGAAAGATTTGGGGGTTTTTAGGTACACAAGGATTACTGTGAGCGCATTATAAAATAGGATGGTTAGTACCAGTCTGAAATAGTGCCTAGTGCTTATAAAAAACTGAACTGCTCTCATCTTTCACAGTAAGATTCTCATTTCACTATCCACAACCATGGAGCCTCACCTTCAGAAAAAAAGTTCACTGCACACCCAGATATAAATGTTTGCTTCTATTTTTTTCCAGCTCTAGTTCCTTTTATTTTCAGGCACTGGTACACACCATTTCTCTTTGCCATCTATCTTCGAATGAGAGGGAAATCAACCCTCTGTTCTACATCACCGAATGAATATTGTGTCAAGAGAGGTTTTTAAGAAGACTCATGCTTCGTGCATTAAAAAATAAAATCAAATAAATCAAGCTGGAATGCAGATTTCTATTGCATGCATGTGTTATAACTAAACCCCATTTAGCCACAGGTGATGCTTTATTTGGCAAGACAATTAAATATAAAAGAACAATGTCCAAAAAAAAATCCATGAGAAATTAAATTCCTTTTTTGTCATTGAAAAAACAACAAACGTCAGCATTACAAAGTCACTGTGGTCAGTGACTGAACACCAAACTGCAGTGATCTTCATTCAGCTTCTTGTAACATATAGAGGGGTCCTGGGGAAATATTTAGGTCAATGCATCAACCTTCAAGGCCGAAAGCGAGCGAGTACGTTCCTGACCTCTCAAGCAGCAGCCAGGAAAGCACAGGTCACTTTTTTTTTTTGCTAAAGGAAAGCCTAATCCCTTTTTAACTGACTTGCCTAAATTGTGTACTGAAATCACTTGAGAATTTTCATTTTGACAAAATTAACTGAAAAAACCTTTCTCAGTTAGGAAATCATAGGATACCTCTCCATGCTCGGGCTGTTTTCTGCTGATGCAATCTAGGCAAGCAATGTGCTAAGCAGTCAGGACAATGTGTAATCAGCTCTACTCTAGTAGAAAAAACTGGGACAAGAGTAGAAAGGTTCCAAATCAAAGGCAATGGGAAAGAGACTTTAAAAGAAAACTCCTCCTTCGTTTATGCCAAACATTTCAAAGTTACTTCAGTGTTCTGTGAACACATTTTTAGAGACCTCACACAACGTTGCTTTAGGAAAAGACACTTGCAAATCAATTTTTAGGTCTTTTATTTATTACAGACCTTTTGCTAGCGCAATAAAAACATGTGAACAACAAATTTTGCCTTTAAAATGAAATTTTAATTAGTTAATTAAGGAGGTATTTTAAGGGCAGCTAATTGCTATGCAATGAACAGCAGATCCAATTCAAACCAAGAAGATGCTAGAATAATGCATCTTCTCCAGAGCACGACCTGTTTATCACTTGAAGTCCAAATGCAAAGATTTCCTGGTTTGATCAGAAGAATAGAAGCTGAATGCCTAAATGGGGTTACGACAGCAGGAACTTGTTAGGGACACAGGCTGGGCTGCACAGAAGCACAGTTCATACGCACACACAAACAGCAGCAACACGACACACGTTACCTGTCTGCTCTGTGGCCGTGGCTGTATGGAAGAAATTGTACAACGAGAATGAGAGAGGGAGAAGTTAAAGATGCACATGTGAATTCTGAAAAAAATTCTCACCTTCAGGTACTGGTATCCCATTAAGATCAGTTTTAGGGCATATGGACAGAAATAAGCGTACATTTCCTTATTCAAAGGAATAATAACGTGTTCGTGAACACGCTTTGTGGCTATGACATAATCTTTGAAAGGGTGTCCAGCAAGGGATTTATGGAAAATCACTAGTCAAACTAGGGACAATCTTGCAGCATACTGTAGTGAAATTGGCTTTACAATAAAATGAGTTTTCCAAATGTGTTTCCTACTCTGTCCCAGGAATCAGGTCATCACGGGGCTATAATGAAAGAACGGAAATCACAAACAATGCCTGAACAGGATAATAAATGAAGAAATTACACCAAATATAAAAGGCAGAAACCCAGCAACAAATCATTTCTGTGATGGCAACGGGAGGAAATCAGGTAAGAACCATCTCCTAAGATGCACACAATGCCAATCAAAAGGGTAAAGTGAAATATCCATTTGTCTGGGGTAACAGGGCACCACACTTGCAATTACTTAATGCCATCATATAGAAGTTATTCTGATACCACTATGTGATAATCTAATAAATACATATTGGTACTGCTGGCATAGCTATTCAGGGTGTAATGCAAGCAGAAAATAGAAACAAGCTTCTAAAACGAGCTCTGCTTAAGTGTCCTTTTCAATAACAGAAAAATTATCGAGAGCAATATGTACAGTGTAAAATGAGCCACAGTATTCAACAGGACAGACTTAGCCTTTATTCATCTCTTGCTTTAAAAATTAGATTTAAAGAGTGTAAAAGTATGAAAGGGCTCTCTTCAGAGTTCCCTTATAACATTTATTTGCTACTTGAAATTTTAGAAAGCTATGATACTGAAACATCAAGTTGAAACATGACATTGAAAAATGATATTAAGTTCTATTATATTAAGCTGCAGCTTTCCTCCTGCATTCCAGGGTCCAGAACTCCAGATACTGTCTAAACTGGTAAAAATTCAGTTGACTTCAACAGAATTTATTGAATATGCCCAGATCAGGCTCAGATACCTCTTTGAAAAGAAAAGTGGATGCTGTGAGTCCATTTGAATTGTTTTACCAGTCGGTACCAATACTTCTTCCCTCTGAGGCAAGAGGAAAATGCATATCCAGTCTGTTATATTTCACATGCTATTATGAAGTTTTCTCTTACAGAAGACCTGAAGACCAAAGTCTCATTCAAACTGTATTTGAGGACACCAGGCCTTCTAACAAATCACCCCAATGGAGAAACGCTCCAGGATTTACCTGCCGTTCAGATAAAAGATGTACCTAATACCATCAAACCCTAACCCTTTATTCTGCTTTGAGTTTATGAGACCTATCCTTTCTCTTGATCTGTCAAACCCAGGCTAAATCTGTCATTCTCAGAAAACTTACTTCCTTTCAGGATGATCACACAATTCCCAGTCTCGGATCGTTTTAAACAGATTGAGGGGTTTTCAGTAGAGGCAGAGTTTGGCAAATCCAAAGTATCTACCCCCCACTTGAGTCTAACAACCCTGCTACAATGTCCAAATCCTGCTTAGGATCTCCTTGGGGTTTTTTGTTCGGTTTGTTGTTTTTAGTTTTGGGTTGGGTTTGTGGGTTTTTTCCCCCCTATTATTTATTTCTCCACAAAATTTAACTTTCTGTATCACTATCTGTTTCTGCCTACCTGCTGGGGTGTAGTACTCAATACACCATTTGTCTGCTTCTCCCAGCTGTCCAACAGGTCTAGGGGGGTTAGTCTGCCCTGGTTGGACTTGGACCATACCTGGAATACTGTGTCCAGTTTTGGGCTCCCCCAATTTAAGAGAGACAGGGATCTACTGGAGAGAGTCCAACAGAGGTGACAAGGATGATTAAGGGACTTGAGCACCTCTCCTGTGAAGAAAGACTGAGAGACCTGGGGCTGTTTAGTCTTGAGAGGAGAAGACTGAGAGGGGACCTTATTCATGTCTAGAAATATCTGAGGGGTGGGTGTCTAATGGAAGGGGTCAGGCTCTTTTCTGTAGTGCCCAGCAACAGGACAAGGAACAATGGGTATACACTTGAGCATAGAAGGTTCCACCTCAACAGGAGGAGAAACTTCTTCCCTGTGAGGGTGCCACAGCCTGGCCCAGGCTGCTCAGAGAGGTTGTGGAGTCTCCTGTCATTAAGTCTAAATTATTTGTCATATCGCATGCCCTACATGTCACCCTTCTGGGAGAACATTGCCTCCACCCTAGGAGCATCAGCTACTTAATTTACTAGATCTTCTTCTAGGTCTGAAAAGCACCTAACGCATTCTGGGTGTTGCCAACATCTAAACCAAAAAGAAAAAAAAAAATAAACTAAAATTGGAAACATCAGAGAAAGTAAACCACAACCAAACAACTTCTAAGCCCTAGGGTGATCCTAAATAAAATTATAAAGACTGTTTGCTTGCCAGTCCAAAGAGAAGAGATCCCATCTTACCTTCGAGCAGGAACAAAGGAAAAATGAGCGGGTGCATTTGGAGAGAAGTTCCTGGGACTGTCCAAAGGGCTGCTACCTGTTTGAGAAAGAAAAAAAACCAAAAAACCACACCTCAAGCATGTTTGCTTTCTTACTTGTAGATAAGTAATGTAGCACACATACTCAATACATTCTTTACTATTTTGTCATAACTTCCACAAACAAGCTCTTCCTAACCATTCACAATGAAAAACCTGAGTCAGCAATGACACTGATGACAGTCTCAGGAATAATAAAGAGCCAGAAAGTATTTCTCCACAATGTCCATCAACGCTGAATGCAAAATTCACCGAGCTTAGGAAAAAAAAAAAGCCCTACCAAGGGAACTGCACAGGATAATAAAAGGACTATACACATGTAAGATGATCAGGCTATAACATATCAGCATTCACTCTAAATCCTGCTTTTCTGAAATACTTCTACCATGAGAATAAAAGTTGCAGTGAATTTATACAGCTAGGAAAAAAAATAACAATTTTCTTTTGGCACAAGAATACTTTATCTGACGACGTGTAAGCATATGGCTGGTAAGTGGTATATTGCAATGTATTTTATTTCAGAGTAAAAAGCAGTAGAAAGCCCTTCTGAAAGCCAGAATCATTTAGAGACTAACTGCAGAAACCTTTGAAAGTTACGGATGAATCAGAAGCTTCGTGTCAGCGAGCGTGCTTTCTATCGGGCATGTTCTTAAGTGGTTTGCTCTTTCAGATCCTTAATACAAGCACCAGACATAGTAAACATGCCAAGAGCAATTTCTTTGTGCACAGACAATAAAATAACATGGAAATAAGAGCAGAAAACCAGGATACTAGACAAGCAATGCACCGCAAGGTACGTAACTGCGAAATCTTTTCCAAGCTAGATCCCATTTATAAATGGATTCATTTTAAAAGTCGTGTTGAAAGGTCAAACATCAGTGATGAGTCATTTGCAAAGGACTTGTCTCTGTTTTGGGAAAAGTAGCAGATGCCCACCTTGCCTTGCAAGCCAGCACTGTTTGTGAGGTTACTGCCCCATCCAGCACCGTACCGAAGCTTGTAATTCAGCTGCATTAATTTCAACCCAAGTTATCCATACTCTGAGCAGAAACGGACTATCAGCACTGTGCTCAGTTGCAGGTAACATTCACTCACTCTTCAGCTATACAAATGGTTCACAAGAGTCTGCAGTAGTATCTCTTCACAACTTCTTGTGAGCAAGGAACGTGCACATTGCTCGGGAGGGGAGGGAGAATGAGCAGAGACTTTCTGGGGCATGAGGATGGCCAACAAACTCCGTCTGGTCTACAAGTCTATGAGGGGGAAAAATAGCTGGTTGAGATTAAAGCAGCCCCAGGCTGATCTAACGTGTCAAGGAGTGATGAGAGAACTGGAGAGGTAAGTGAATTCCAGATCACTCCACAATCCACTTCACCAAAAGCAAACTAAATTAAAAAGAAGAGTTTGAGCCACAGGTTGGTTTTCCTTTGGCTTGGTTTTCTTTTGTGTTCTTAGTTAAGAACTAATAACGAGTTCATAGAGTTACATAACATAACACAAGTCTTTACCCCAGACCAGATACCACTTAACCCATTCCCAGTATATCCCAAGTCAGGAGGGGAGAGTCATCAGAAATCAATAACTAGATGATTTCGGATGCTTCCTTTATTGAGCTTGTCCTCATTTCAATTATGCTCCCAGTGGAAAACCAGAGACATTATGCTGCTTCTGAATTAAGAGAAGACTGAGTGGCTTGACAGTCTAGATGGCACTGCAGGCTTACAAGAAAGATGGAAGAAGGCTGAAACGTCCACAAAGTGAACAACTCAGTAGTGCATAAACATACGACCTGGCAGCAGCACACGGCTAGGGTGAGGGGCACCATTCACCTGCCAGCAGAAAGCTGAAGGAGCATTTTAGATCAGGAGGAAATGCAGCAGGATTGAGGTCCTCCCGTGGTTACGCAGATCTAACAAAGCAAGGAAGGCTGCCAATTTTGGTGGGAACCTTGGTCTTTGTCTTCCCATTTTTCAAGCTTTACTGCCCACAAACCTTACTGTGTCAAGAGGATCTTTCTGAAGAAAAAAATCCATTGCCCAACGCCGCTATAAACAAGCGATGAACCGTCATTGCCTTTCTATATCTTCATAAATCTTTTTTAAACTTTCCAGATCATGATCAAAATAGGAGTCCAGAATAACTGAGCATATTGGGTAATGACAGTTTCTAAATTTTGAAATTAAGTATGTGGGTGTTTGAACCCTTCTGAGCCTGCACAGTCTAGTATGGAGATACCACTAACTTTTAAGCAACTACTTTTTCAGATTTCTATGGCATATTTCCTTCCAGACACTGGAATTTTAATTAGATCCCCTGTGAGTTGCTTCTAGTTTTAAAATGAAACGCAATTAGTTTTTCTACCTCCATTCAAGTCTGGGTGAAGCTTTTAAAACAACAACAGGGAGAGGGGGAATTACTACTTTCCCTAAAATTTCCCAGGACTGATGTATCTGCTCTAGTGGAAGGAATTTTAATAAGTGCAATGGTCTCGTTCACCAGGACTGATCGAAACCCTATTTATTCTGTTAGCAAAGGTAAATTCCCCTGGCGTTCAAGGGTTATAGTTGGCTACTACTGGATCTGAAGCAACTGTCTCAAGGGAGGCTGTTACACAGAATGATTGCCCATTAGGTAAATCAACACAGTTACATGAACGTTAATAATTCAGGCATGAACCTTTACATTTTCCGGACACAGGAAGAAGGATGAAGGCAAAGCATTTGTACACCCGCCACCCTCCAAGTGTGTAACAAAACTTTATGGGCAACGGAGAGGTGGAAGTCTCAGCTATCACCTACAAACACGAAACACATCAGATAGGTATTAAGTCCAAAAAACGCAGACTAGAACCATTTTGTTCTGACACTCGTGAAAATAAGTAAATATAAAAACCCAAAGTTGTTGTGGTCTTCACTCAGGACGCCTCACCATTATTTGCTGAGTATTAGCATGAGCAGCTGAAGAGTTTATTGCATGCAACACAACCAGCTGCCTTAAAATGACCAAAGTAGTCCTTCATCTGGGGAGGAACACCACCATGTACAGGTACAGGTCAGGGGCAGACCTGCTGGAAAGCAGCCCCATGGAGAGGGACCTTGGCATCCTGCTGAACAGTAAGTTATCATGGGACAGCAATGGGCTCCTGCGGGGCAAAAAGAAGAGTGTGTCCAGCAGGTCCAGGGAGGTTGCCCTCCCCCTCTTCTCTCCCCCACTGAGACCGCATATGGAACACTGTGTCCAGTTCTGGGCTCCCCAGTTCAAGAGGGACAGGGAGATACTGGAGAGTCCAACGGAGGCTACAAAGATGATGAAGGGACAGGAACATCTCTCCTGTGAAGAAAGGCTGAGAGCCCTGGGGCTGGTTAGCCTGGAGAAGAGAAGCCTGAGAGGGGATCTTAGGAACGGTTACAGGTATCTGCAGGGTGGGGGTCAAGGAGAAGGGGCAAGGCTCTTGTCAGTGGTGCCCTGGGATAGGACGAGGGGCAATGGGCACAAACTGGAACACAGGGAGTTCCACCTCAACAGGAGGAGAAACTTCTTCCCCGTGAGAGTGACAGAGCCTGGCCCAGGCTGCCCAGAGAGGTTGTGGAGTCTCCTGCTCCGGAGACTTTCCAGCCCCGCCTGGCTCTGTTGCTGTGTGGGCTGCCCTGGGTGACCCTGCTCTGGCAGGGGGGTTGGA
>JAAGNO010002201.1:95617-109008 GCA_033439905.1 Ceryle rudis
CCTGGCTCTGTTCCTGTGTGGGCTGCCCTCGGTGACCCTGCTCTGGCAGGGGGGTTGGACTCGATGATCTCCAGAGGCCCCTTCCAACCCCCACCATTCTATGATTCTATGATCAAATAAACACATGAAGTGACATTTACATCTTCTATTAATTCTGCAGTGGAAGTGATATGCTTAGTACTACGTAAACACAGCAGGCAGCAGTGGATACAGGGAGACTGATGCAACCATCACACTGCTATATGAGCAGAACATTTGCTTACATTTTTCAATACATGCCTAAGCTTTGTCTTCATATAAAATATCCCAGTCAAATACCAACTCCTCAAACTTGAGGTATTTAAATAGAAAAGTTTACACTTTATTAAGCTCTAAATATGTCCAATTTACTGCCCAGCACTGCCTAAAATGATAGCCAAGAGTGACTGATATCAGGGGGCTTGGATTTCACAGTTGGTACAAGGACTGCCCTGAACAGGACTTGTAAGAATTCCCCTTCTGAATCCTGATTCTCTGGAGCCTTCCACCTTCGGCCGACACAGTACCAAAAGCCAGCACGCTAGAACAGTCTTTAAAACCAAACGGTTAAGAGGCTTGCAATAAACGATGAGATTTCACTACCGAAGCACTTATTTTATTTACAGCTCTAAAGAGTACTTAGGTATTACTCTGTAGTCCTCAAAATCATAGCAAAAAAAAAAACCAACTTTAAAAAGGGCTATGAACTGGGAAAAACTATTTAAGGAATATCTGATAATTAGCTACAAATGTAGAATCAAATCACTTCAAAGGTGTTTTCCGAATGCTTTGAAAGAAATACCTACTTCCTCAATATACTCGAGATGATGGGCAAGTGTTCTGCACCCCATTAAAAACTCAGTCGTCCCCAGGTAGGAGTATGGTGACAGAAGACGACATGTCACACACTATTTCAGTTCATAAATAAGGTTTGCTTTTCATAAAAATACATTTTGCCCTAAGGTGTACAGATCCTTGTGAACAACCCCATTAAAGTAACGGGAATCCCAAGAACATCTCCCTTAGTTTGCTCCTCACCACGGCCCAGCATCTCTTCAAAGAAGAACAAGGACCTGCCAAGGGAAACGGCGCGGCACGGGCAAAGGTTCCTCAGAACCAGATACATCTACAAGTCCATCAAAGAGCTTTAAGCTGCTGGGCGTTCCAGATTTAAGATTCACTTGTCAAACAGTTGAATCGAGCAGATGCACAGACTTTGTAAGGATTCCGAAACCCAAATGTGTCGACTTCAATTAAACACAAGAGCTGCACATTTCCAGGCCTGACGCGTGCCAGCATGTACTACTTCTGTCTTACTTTCCATAGCAGCACTGATCTGATCTGTGTGTCCTCTGTGGAGTTCAGAATCTCCCTTCTCTACAACTTCTGAAACCAATCTCTTTCCCCAACATTTCATTTTGCTCATTTAAAACATCAGTGTAAAATTATTTTATAGTCAGCAGCCTCAATTCGTGGGAAGGATCCAAATAATTCATTTAAATCAGCCACGATTTGTGTGTTGCTTGTTACCTCTCCACAAAAGTTGTGACTTGAAAAACTGGTTTGTCCTGGGCAATAGCCAAGTGTTCCTACAAGAGAGTTTCCATCTGAACAAAGAGCTTTCAAGGTTTAAAACTTCAGTGTTAACCCTGTAGGACACTGGGTTTCAGTCTAGCAGGGAAACAGATTTACAGAGACAGAATCCCAAATAAACTAGAAATTACCAACAATCCAGGGGTGTTCCCAAAATCATTACACTTCTTTTGGATATCAGAAGGCTCTTCCTTCCGTTCACAGAGCACCGGTCTCTTTCACCATATATAAGTAGCACAAATATCCCCCAGTGGAGAGCGTACTGGAAGTTGCCCAAAACTCATCCGCTAGTGACCAAAATACCCATTACAATTTCATGTAACACAAGACTATTCTCATAAGGAGCTTTTCAGAAGCTAAGGTAGAATTTTTTTTCCTCCCTGCAAACACTCTTTTTGTCCTAAGGCCATACTGAAATACTAGCACGAGTATAATTCGAATCAAACTTCCTCTCCAATTAAAAGTGTCAGGAGCCCATTTAATATGCTGAGCTATGTAAAGAAAAAAATATTGAGCTAAATATTATGAAAAGCATCAGATTTCCAGATCTTACACGTCCTTCCCAACATAAGGAAAACATTTCTTTCTTTATTCATTTCAGCAAGGAAATGTGTGGCATGACAGTTGTCACTTTAAATTTAATTATAGTATAGACTCACATTTTTAAGATCAGCTTTATGTTACCGCAAAAAAAAAGTAAGTGTTCTGCTAACGTCAAACTAATTGTTTTTCTTCCAAGTGACAACGTATATATGGAGGAGGTGGAATCCTTCTGACACGCACAGTCTTTAATGTCAATTTAAATGAATCAGCATAAAAAAAGACACTGAATACGTTTGAGGGGATAAGTATGGACTTGCTAGTGCAGTCCCGTTCTGGTAGCTTAAAAGTTATCACGAATACACCAACGCATCAGGAAGCGCCATTTCCGTGCTGTTGGCCACCTGATTATTTCCCAGTCACTCATTTACATCTCAGTCAAAGGTGGTTACTCCGATTGCTTGTGAATATTTCAATAATGAAGAACATTTTTCTTAGTTAGAAAGGAACGGTTTGTAATGAAATACAATGATTTCCATAGAATCATTGATTTTAGAGGTGTTCTGCTACTTAAGGATTGTTTTACACTTCAAGGGCAGTTAATTCCTGTGATTTTAACAAATTACCAAATTACTGCATCACTGATGCCCTTTCAGTGAAAGAAAAAGAGGGAAGGGAATGAGAGCATTGATGGCAACCGTGGACACAAACCCAGCACGTCCTTGCTAACAGAAATCCACCTCTGTCATCCCCCAGTTACCTTTCAAGTCACTTCAATACACAAATATCCCGTCTGAACTTTGCAAAAGAAAGTCAATAAACAGAAATGAAATTGTTAAAATCCACAGTCACAGCCTGTGCCACCCAGACAGGCTGAATCTGCTGAAAAAAACCGAGGAAAGATTTAAAATCATCATTGTGTCTCAGTTTTTCACAACCAACAAACACCTACCTGCACAATTCTCCACTGCTGGTAATAATACCAAAGTGCAAGAAGTATATTCAAGATATGCCCAAAGCACTAAGAAAACAAAAGGGTTTAGAAACAGCTACATTTAATTTAAATACACCAGAACGATGCTTTATCTGTCCATAATCCAATTTCAAGAGGCAATGCCTCAGCACAGCTGATACCAGGATACCAACCCCACGTGCCCTTTGAACCGAGGAATTCTCGTATTTCTTCCACAGTTCAAAATCATAAATATTTATACAGAACCCGTTTGACAGGTAAATCTGATTTATGTTTATGTTACCCCTCTCATGACAAACTTATGTATTTACAGTTTGCTCTTGACTTTCTCTATCCTTCTGGGAATATGCTGAAGAAGAAACAAGTCAGCCACTTTGACCGGAGGAGCAGATGGTTCACTTTTACAGGACCATTAGCTGCAGAGAGAATCCCACCAGCTGCACGAGAGAGAGCTCATTTCAACCAAATGCACCAAGAAGAAAAAGGAGTCTTTCCCATTTACCTCCTAATGTAGGAAAAGCCATATGGGAGTGAAGCCCTTTAGGATTTTTAGTACATATCAGAAGCAATCATTATAGAGAAACGTGCCTTAGCCCAGCGGCCAGGATAGCAGTAGGAATTCATTCATACAACGCAAAAACAAATGAAAAACTGAGAGGAAATGAAGGTGGAAAAGCCCAGAATTAAGAGCACACGAGCTACCACAAATGCAGCGGGACTAGGCAGAAGTTTTACAAACAGATCAGGGGAAAACTGCATCAAATATCTGACACAACAAACCATTCCCCGTTGCTGACAGTGCCCAATATTGCAACGTTACAGAAGAAATCTATCTTGCAATTATAATATTTAAAAGAAGTTCACTAGGAAGTGAACTTTACACTTTGAAAAGGGACCAATTAAAATGGAAGAAAATATTTCTTCATTTAATAATATGTTTTTTCCTTCCAAGTGCCCAGATGCCACAGCCCTGAGACCATCAACACACAGAAACGCTCAGGTCCCGGCACTGCAAGGCACTAGATGTACCGTGACCTCTCACAGCCTGGATACTCTTGGGAGGAAAGGTACTACATGCATGTTTACATTTGTTCTGAGGTCCAACGCCCTGGTCAGAACCACTCTACAGCAGTACGTCCTATGAACTAGCCAATTTATCACGATACACGTAAGATCAACCCAACCTGCCGACCCATCTCCCCCAGGCCGGTAGGCAAAGCGCTGGCAGGCGGCCGGCGGAGCACGGCAGAAGGTGATATTCCCAGCAAACTGCCATACGTGCTCAAATATTTCATGTCTAAGGTTGACTGAAGGCTGAGGTTTCCTTGCTGTGTGAAATAGGATTTCCACCCCGTGACTTCATGCTGCAGCTCTCTGCTATGAATCCTCATAGAGCTGTTTGGTCATTTTGAAATAATAATCCTCATTTATGTGATTAAATCAATACAAAGTCATCTCCTTTCCACGAAGATGTGAAGGAGATTTACTGATCAATTTGTTTCTTTTTGCACTTCAACTACTAACAAGTAAATGGAATTGTAAATTTTGAGCAGGAGTTTTTCTGACAGAATATTGCACGTAAATCCTTGTCAGTACCTCTCAAATTGTTTCTGCCCTTGATGTCTAATTTTAAATTGAAAATGGCACACTAAAAAGCTCTCGAAAAATAAAGATACTTTGATTTTGTTACGAGAACCACTGCAGCTGTCTGCTCTGTATGGAAGTCTGTGATTGCTGAATTTTCACAAGATTCTACCTTCCTGCAAGTTCTACAACGGAGTGAAATTTAGAAAAACAAAGTTCGGCAGGCAGGAGCAATAAGTGAGTTGCTCCATAAGCTGCAGGCCTAACGCAGGTTATTTTCTTACAGAACAGTGTCCTCCTTCACCCAAGCTCCTCCCTCACCTGCACTAAGCCAGCTCTGTCATTCCTCCTGGCTCTGCCCATCCTGACTTGCTGTGACAGTGAGCCAAGCCCCAGTACACTATGCTGCTTCCACGCTCGCTGGTTGGTGGCCAAGAAGCACCTGAAAGCCAAGCCCTACCTACCTTATCCTTTGGAAACAGAGGCGCCCGATAAAAATTTGTCTCCCTTTCCTCTCCCCAGTGAAATTCCAGAAATTGTAAGGAAAAAGTGGGCTTTACCTCTGCCACTTCTACCCCTCCATCAAACCACTGCTGTAGCTGCTCAACGAGTGTGGAAGTTACTGCTCGGAGCACAGATCAACAACCAACCTGAACCTCAAGCAGCTCTTTGCCTTTAAGAACCAGGCTAAAGCCAACAAAACTTGTATTTGAAAAGAGTAACGTCTCTAATGCCGTTGTTTGCAACTAAGACTTAAATTTATTTACAAAATTCTTTCTCCATCACCGGTAAAATTTCTAAAAATTGCTGCCAGCACAGAAGACGACTTGGCTAACATTTAAATCACGTGTGGAGTGCTAGCAGGAAACAGAGAGCCTCCCCAGTACGTTACTATGCAGAAGCTACGATCCTCTAAAAAGACGAACATCTTTTCTGATAGCTGATGAACAAATTCACACTAAAAACCAAGTCGAAGCTGATATTCCAAATGTTACACAGATTTTTAACCGTATCAACAAATCGACCGCTGAGAAATTCTGATAGCAGCTGCAATTGTTTTTACTCATAAACCTGAATATAGGGCTTTAGTCAAGATTCACTACCTACCACACTCACCACTAAGTTTTTAGGCTATATACATTAAGCACCTGATGAGCAATACGTTGATATTTTCCACTCTTGAAGGGACACCACCGTACCGCATCAGATCTGATACTGTTTATTAGTTCACTCACTTCAATGGGATTTTATCAACGTCCAGAGAGTAGCGTGAATACAAATGCTCACCCCATTAACTGCTACATTAACCTATTTACATCTCCACGGAACAAAAATGCTACATGTATGGAGAATTCGTTAAAATTTAAGGTTATGCATGTCTCTAAGAAGACTGTAAGTCAAAATATTTGCAAGCCCTGCCCAGTGCTGCCTGTATCATCACAATACTGTTTTGCTACTTCACGCACTAAAGCGGCTTGTTCTCGGTAAAGCATCTATCCATCATTTTGTAGCAACAAACCCCTCATCACGTTCACACATTACGAGAAGGAACAATGCATTTCAGTAAACACATTAAAAAAGAATGATCAGTGGAGCTGCACAGTATGATTTTTTTACTATAAATACAATTACAAATCATAAAGGAATTAAGAAATCATACCTAACAGACTAACAATATGATTTGATAGGTTAAAATAAACAAGATGCCAGCAAGCCTAGACAGTATCAAAACAAGTAGCTTAGAAAAACACGGTAAGAATTACTCGCAAAATCCTTAGATTACCTTTTGGATCGTCTCAACATGCTGGTGGCAGGCAGAGAGAAATTGGACAGCACTGTCCAAAAGGAGTCAGACATGATCTTTAAAAGCTTTCATTGCTGGGAAAATACAGCACAATCAAGCCACTAGCAATAAATAAGGAACTAAATAATACCAGTGACAGAGCCAATGCAAATTCCCTGTAGACCTTGCAAGCTGTTCCATTAATGTGAGGCAGGCAGGCAAGCGTACATATTGCTGCTGTTTCCTCTGCCTCCCTTTTCTCCCGGCTCCATCCCTGCGTCCCTCCCTCCACCTCAGGAGGCAGTGCAAAAGGAGGTATTTATTCCCATCCTAATAAATACACTTTAAAAGTGGAGTTTGGTCTATACATAGCACACACGCTTTATGTACATCTCTCCGCGTTCATCCAAGTGCAATCAAAAGATTTTCAAGCAAAACCATAAGCAGGATCTGTTTGCAACCCTGAATAACAGAGGGGTTTTTAAGCTGTGTCTGTACAGGCAGCACCACTTACTGCCTACTACGTGTTTTTATTTTGAAATGGTGGCTCTTCTGCTTCCTAACTCCGTGAGGCACGTCAGGGACACTGGGTTATTTTTTGAATTAATCTTTCATCTTTAAACAAATACCACCTTTTATCTGAAGCAACCCAACTGGATTTTCAATTAAAAATAAGCCCCGATGCTTAGAATGTCACCTAAGATCAGTTTAAAAACAGAAATCCGTTCTCCCCCCGAAGTCAGCCGCACCACGTACACGTCAGTCACAGTAAACACAAACTCCCACGTAGCACCTGGTACCCACCAAACATCTCAACCAGCTGAATTCTGACAACAAAACGCAAGCGGGTCTCACGTGTGATGCACTTCAGAGGTTTCCCACACGCACCCCCCTCACACATCAGCCAAAAGTTCACCTCTCCCCCTTTGCGCCTGTAGAAGCTTCTCGCCCCGTTTTTGCTTTTTCCAGGGTCTAAACAAAACCTCATTGTAGCTGCCTTCTTTTTTTTTCTTTTTTATCATTTCAATATGCAATCTATTTTCTTTCTATTGTGGCTTTTTTAAGCACTTCTGCCAGTAGGAAAGCTAATGACATTCTCATATTTCAGCCTTCTTGAGTGGCTTTTTATCACAGCCATGAGAAAGATGACAATCAACAGCTGGCACTGCCTTCCATGCACAATACAGCCCTTAAAAACTACACATAAATGTCTGGGAGAAGGAAATCCCAGTAGGCTCCCTTTAGCTTGCTGCATGAAACAATTAGCTGGTCTTCCTAATTTTCCGTTAAATAACGGCACATTTTTAAAATATACATTTCTCAAGAATTGCCGTATCTGATTCGGCAAAGCAGGTCCTTCCATCTCGGCTTCAAAGAGGGAAATGGGATTTCACGTGCTGCAGGAACCAAGTCTCTGCTCAGACCCGACCATCTCTGCTACTGCTTTTAAACATTTGCATCAAATGAATCTAAATCACATTCTGGTTTGAGCACACAAAGCTAATTTATAGTACAACCAGACGGAAACTCTGCCACTGTCTACTGCTGAGGAGAAAGAATAAACACATTTGGCTTTGGATCCGCATAATAACATTTATCAGTCAAGTGTAGAGTCTAGAGAACAGCAGTTTAGAGTTATTGTCCGGAATATTCTGTGACTTTCCAATAAACCCTGGATTTGAAAAGGTGTAAAAATACTCAGATTTACTCGTCTAAAACATGAATTGAAATTCCAGAGCAATAATGGGTGGGGAAAAAAAGTGTTCGGTTAACTAACAAGATAAACCCATCACAACAAAAATAAACTCCCGACTGCTTATAGTTAGCAGATAAAATCACAACCAGCTAAACCCGCTAAATGTGTATTACTTGTGCTTTTTTTCCAAAGTGGTTGAAAACTCAGCAGCTGGAGACACATCACCGGGAAGACACATCACTCATGGCATCACTTGTACTCCACACTACCACTCGCACATCTCTTACGGGAGGAGAAGCCATTTTAGGAGGACAACCTCCATGTCCTCTACACCAGTGTTAGCCCAGTGACACCCTGTCCATCCTCTGCTGCTCTTGAGGAATAGCTGGGGAGCCCAAGTGGTGCAAGGGAATGAGGCGTCTGCTACGGTCAGAGACCCATCTGTCCGCCCGTCTTGCTATTCCCCACGGTTCCGCAGAGCACTTACCCAAGAACTGCAAAAAGCACTTTGGGAATTACGTAACACCGGCTCACAAACAGCAGGAATTTATTTAACACTTCACAGCCCTCCTTTTCTAAATGCCCATTCCGCACACCAAGAGCAAAATCTTACAAATCACCACCTGCAAAGCACTCATTTTGAAACTGTTCCTGAACGTTAACCACAGAGAAGTTCCGAGTACCCAAGAAAATGGGAGGACACCATACTTGGTGACGCAGCTTTTTTGCTAGAAAAACAGAAGAATACAAAGAAACCGTCAAACATCTTTTAAAAATATGGCATGTTTTAAGATATGACAGTGTCAACATCCGCAGAATTTCCTTTAGTTAGAATAAATGTGTCAAGCATAAGGATTTTCTCACGTCTACGATGACAAATGAAATCCTTCTAGGGAACCACATTACTGTCTCTACATGGTAAGCAAAACATTTTGCAAAATTAGGACTAGAAACTTCTTACCAGTTCAAGTATCTAGCCTTCTGCTTATCAGAAATCGGCAAAAAATTAGCACACGCACCCAAACACGTTATGAGACGAGTTCTCTACTCTATTTATCTCATAAAAACATTAACGTGTCTTTGTGAATTGCTGATTCTGAGCTATTCCCAGCCTGAAGAAACTTCTTTCATGATAAAATCCTTCCGGTCACCTTTTAGGATGTTCAGTCTCCATCAATCTCCCTAATGCACCTTCTCAATTCCATGCCCAACTTGGCCTCAGAAAAGACCACCTGCAGAATGCTTCAGAGCCTCCTGTGATGATGGAGCATTTCTCTGGCGACCAAATGTTAGTTTCCAGGGTCCTCCTTATCACGTTGCATCCACTGGACAATTATAAATAGCCAGTGTCAACGACTTCCCCGATCTCCAGTCTTTACCATTACCAAAGTAGGACATTAATTAAGCCTGCCATTAAATGAGAATGCCATCAGGCCAACAGTCCCCACAAAACCCATTACTTTCTGCACTTTTTTCATGCATTTATCATTAAATAAATTCACATGGTATACGACCGTCTTCTTTGAAATAAAACCTGTCATTTTAAAAGTGAGCTGAGCTCCTTGCAAAGTTGGAAGCGGTACCAAGGAGATCCTTGAGGTAAATTTGAAAAACAGTATCCCAAAGGTCAAAACTCTTGTGACTGACTACATTTACATGGGGGTTGGACTTGATGATCTCCAGAGGTCCCTTCCAACCTCCAACGTTCTACAATTCTATGATTTTAAGTTGCCTGTATATCAAGAGAAGTTGTCACAATATATTCTTGACTCTTGAGCTGAATGAGGCTCTGAGCAACCTGGTCTAGTGGGAGGTGTCCCTGCCCATGGCAGGGGGGTTGGAACTGGATGATCTATAAGGTCCCTTCCACCTCAAGCCATTCTATGACATTTCAACCAGGATGAGTGGTGCAGTAGTCCATTAGCTTTCAAATGAAGATAACTTTCCCGAGTCACAATATCTCAGGTATCACGGGGTGTCAGGGGTTGGAAGGGACCTGGGAGATCTTCAAGTCCAACCCCCCTGCCAGAGCAGGATCATACAATCTAGCACAGAATTATGGTAAAGGAAAGCTCAGAATGGAAACCAGCTGAAATACTAACTGTAAGTCAATGCAGCTGAAGTGAATAGGTATCTGCTCTATACCATTAACAATATCATTAGAACTGCGTAACGTGTGAAAACGCCAGCAGCAAAGTTTGGTCTTTGAATACAAAGAAAGGAAAGCAGCTCTTCCTATCTGCTTCTTGGAAAAGGAGGGTTCCTTTAAAAAAAAAAAAAATACATGGAAGATGTGTGTTGAGCTATTTGGGGCATCATTATTATTTGAACAGTGACCTACGCAAATGAAGAACAGACTGTCTTTGAGCAGACTGCGATCTCAAGGCATGTAGGTAGCAGCCCGACAGAAAACATTAAGTTGAATAGATCTTTAAGGTTCATTTTTCTATTATTATTTGCTAGGTTACACAATCCTCGATTACTCCCCTTTTTGGTAGATGTCACTCCAACTCCAGGAACCACCGAGCCAATGGAGAGATAAATACTTTTCTACTAGAGTGGTTCATGCAGATTTCAGTAGCTAACTGCTGTATAAAAGGGCTCCCAAAGACACATTTATCCGAGATTAAACTAAGACCTGATAGCCAAGTTTTTTGGGGGTAAAGAACAACACCACGCTTCCCTCTGGTGTGCATTTCCCATGCAGGGGAACATCCTAATGACTGCACTAGTTAATGATTCAGAGGATCAGAAACATTTACTCAACTACCTATCAGGCATTGCACACTCATATAGCCGAATAAAAGCTGCCAGCTTCTCATGTAACTTTAACCTGGCACAGTTACTGAATTAACAGGGGTTGCCATCATAGTGCAGAGCTTGAAATGTTACCTAATTCACTTCGGTATCACTGCACCACTTAAGCATAAGCAACTGCCCTGACTTCATAGCCCTAAACCAACTCTTCCAAAGCTGTACTCAGCCATAGAGGATGTAAACAACAGCTCTATCACCACAATTAGTATTTTCTAAATGAAAACATTACCAAACAGTGATAAGAAGCAAGCACTGATAAAACACAAAGTTAATTGTGCCCAAAATCCTATGAATATTTAATAAGAAAGATTCTTTCTTTGTATTTCTATTTACAAAAATATCACTTATTAGTATGCTAATATTCCGTACAACACCGTTCTTCCCAAGCAACACCAGTAAATGCTTGGCAACTTTAATATAACATAAACTTAACATTATTTCAAGCTTACAGAATTGATGATTGGGCTCAGATGCCATGGAAAGGTCAATTATCCTCTTTAAATAGTTACTAGAACTTGCATTCTTTCCTTAGCCCTGTCGTCTTCATGGGTGATTCAAATGTCAGTTGTCTCATTTCATCAAATGTAACCTCAATATGTGATTCAATCACCATAAAAAATGAGAAATGTTATTAGAAAAACAACAATTCTGAACACGAGTTCTGAAAAATCTCCCTTCACGCTTGTGCAGAAACCTCCCAGCGTTTTACCCAAAGTGCTGCTGAAGACACTCAGTAACACGCGCAAGAGGCGCAGCGTCAGACTGCTGCTATAACCCGGACACGCTCATCCAAAGGTTCTCCCTCCTCATCACCGGCCAAAATTTATTCAAAGGAAAACACAGACTGAGCCTCCTGTTGCCTCCACTGCATTTCTTCATCTTTAGCACATATTATATACCACAACGCACTTCAAACTGACTTTCCAACCTGCAAATACAGAGCTAATGAATCCACTGCGCAACAGCGTTTGCAAACTGGAAGATATCTTAATCTCTTCTCCTGCCACTCCAACCCGCATCAGCCTCTCCATGAAGAAGCCCAGAACTTCAGCAGCTTCAGTTCTCCGCAGAATTCTACCACCTCTGGCTCCCTGCACCCCGAACAAGAGTGCTGCAGCAGACAGATTTGTTGGGTTACAGAATCATTCAGGTTGGAAAAGACCCTTGGGATCGTTGAGTCCAAATGTGTTACTACCCTCAGGTTTAGAGGGAGTACAGCAAAGAGCTCACAGGACAAATTAAAGCAGCAAAGGCAGTTGGCACACGATGTGTCCTCGCAGGGATTGAGGACTGAAGAACTGCCACTGGGTGGTTAAAACTAAACCAAGACAACACGAGCCATTAAGGTAAAATGAACAAAGCAGCTACAACGACCTGAAAGGACACTGTAGAGAGGCTGGTGCTGGTCTCTTCTCACAGGTAATTAGCAGGAGAACAAGAGGGAATGGATTTGAGCTGCAACAGGGGAGGTTTAGACCGGACATTAGGGAAAAATTAGAGGAGTCAGCCACTGGAACAGGCTGCCCAGGGAGGGGTTGAGTGGCCATCCCTGGATCATTTAGCTGTGGTGTTGGGGGACGTGGTTTAGGGGTGACCTTTGTAGAGTAGGGTTAATGGTTGGACTCGATGATCCCAAGGGTCTTTTCCAACCTGATTGAGTCCATGATTCTATGAAAGCAAAGAGAGGGAACAGAGCTGTACCTAAACAGGTGAATTAGAGGGCTTTTTGTTACTCAGATCACCACTAAGAGCTCACAACAGCAAAGAGGGCTCCTCTCATCTGTGCAAGACCACAAACTTCCAACACCCGTCTCATGGCAGCAACCTGTGCAGGCACCATGCCGAGGGTCAGCAGGGTGCCTCCAGGCTCGGGGCTACACCTGGTAACCAGCGGGCAGGGAGTGCCTCCCCCTGTTCCACAGCGTGATCCCCAGAAGACCAAACCAAGCCTGAACTCTAAACGAGCTCTGGCATCTGATTTGTCTCTAGGTACAATTCAGGCTGTTTGCTCCAACCTGAGTGTCCAGTGCATGGGTTCCTGGTTACCACACTTAGGCTCAGCTGCAGTGTTGAGGGGTTTGTAAAGCCCCTGCATTTACCACGGCTCTTTGAGACAAAAAGCTCTGTTTCGTAGGATGTTGGCTAAGAAGAGTTATTCTGGGAGCAAGGGGAATGGTAATGTAATGAACAGACTAAGAGGATAAATTTTACATTTTTCAAGCATAAATTCTTAATGAAGTTAGAGCATGGGATAAGAATAGACTTTACAAAATAAGCTATGGTACAGAAGAGACATGAGAAATAAAAATCATGCTTGGGAAACATCATGAGTGCTGGTATATCAAAAAAAGGGGAGGGGAGGGGGAAAGGGGAGGTGTGATGGGGGC
>JAAGNO010002201.1:109108-127308 GCA_033439905.1 Ceryle rudis
AGCAGTAAGTTGGGAACTGTCTTTTGTTTGCTCATTCCTTATTTCTTTGGCAGATATAGCAGTAAAATCACAGCTATCAGAGGCCCAGTCTGTGTTTTTTAGACCTGTGAAATCACACAAACTGTGGAAAAAAAAATGTAAGAAAATAGAAAAGAAGGAAAGAGACGAAAAAATAAGAGAGGAAAAAATAAGAGAGAAAAAAAAAAGAGAGGAAAAAATAAAAGAGGAAAAAATAAAAGAGGAAAAAAAAAAGAAAAATAAAAGAAGAAAAAAAAATAAGAGAGAAAAAACAAAGGGTAAAAGTTGACCAGTTTTAAAGTCAGGATTACATCCTAATTTGGCCATGAATTTTTACACAGAAATTGCCCCCTATTTCAGTCATTCCTTTGGAATAATATGAATCTTCACAGCAAAAGCTCAGCTTTTAATCTTAAACTCTGGGAAAGCTGTGACAAGGTATCATCGACCAGAACGCAAACAAACTACTCACGGTTGTGAGCCTCGGTGAAATAGATAATGTACAAGACAGAGAATGAGAACAAGGCCGCAACACTGATTTTTCTATAGCTACAGATTAAAACATCTCTATAAACTGTTTCTCGGTATTTATTTGATATATAAGATTTCTAACCTGCATGTCCTGCTGTCTATCGGTAGGGACGTACACGTTAAGAGCTCTGGATCACAGAAGCAGATGTAAGAATTTAAGATAATTTTGCCCAAACCTGAATTCTCTGCTTTGAAATGAAGTACAGAATAGACAGATATGGAATCCTCAATGACTTCTGCAGTCTCCAGAGAAAAAGTAATTTTGAAATAATAAAACCCAAAGTTTTCCCATTTGCGATGCTAAATCTTACTACACGTTTTTGTACCACATTAAACACGGCACAAATAAATGGAACTAATATTGCCAGCAACAAAAATACATCACACGACTGCTCGGTTTCAAACTAAGTATGACTCACAAGGCTCACCTCACCAATGGGCTTTTAAACCATCTCAGATATAAAGAAAACCAAAAGTACTGGTAAATGGGAATATTAATGTTATACTCGCTTTCTTTTCTTCTGAATTTTGATTAGCAGCTCTAACAATGCACAGATATTACGGATTAGGGGATGGGGGGATAAAAAGTCAACATTTAAGCAAAATTTATGCCACTTTTTTTTGTACATTTTCTAACAGACCCAAATTTTGGCTTCTGCACTACCTATAAAATTGCAACTAGTAGTAAAAGCAAACAGCATTTCCAACTCATCGAATTAATTTTGCACAACAGACAAACTGCTAAACAAACAGATAAGCGGAGGCAGCACAGATCGACCACCACCTGCTCGGCCCAGGGTTGGACCTTCTGCAGAGAAGCTACAACTTGCGAAATGAATAAATAAAAGTATTTTTCCCAACGCCGACCACTTACAGCGGTAGTAAAAAACAAGACTGTGGAGTTCTACAGCGCAGTCTGCGGCCGCCCTTCTTTTTACTAAGAGGAGGGAAGTGGTGGAAGCGACAGGTCAAAGTTTTATGATCCATCTTGATGTTAGAGGAGGCTGAGCACACTCGGCCACGGGGTGCAGGCTGGAACACGTCCCCCATGGGCTGCTCCTCTGTCACATAGGAATGCAGCTGGAGGCAACTCCACTTTGCCCAAATTAATTGCAAATTCTCCGTGAGGGCAACGCAGATGCTCATGACTTAAAGGAACACTTCTGGTCAATAGTTGTGTGTGATTCACTTGGAACATGGGACGATTAATGATTTGGGGAATTTCTCGGAAGCAAAATGGACATTTGCATTAAGATGAAGCGTGGAGGAAAGCTGATAGGGATTTTTACCAGCTTTCTTGGGGTTGAACTTTTTTACCCTACAAATTGGCTAAGAATCATATCTGCTGTCAATTTAAGTATCTCGACTATTGAGAACTGAAACTGAGAACCACGGGAACAAAAAACAGGAATAACATAGTAGAGAGCACAAAAAATAACACTCATCTTCTCAGGCAAGCTATAATCCAAAGATACATCGCCACTTCTACTTATGCAGCAGGTCTTCTAAGAGAATCAAAAGTATTACTTGTACAACTTTGGGTTTTCCAGTGTTTCTATAAATGTCTATCTCAGCCCAGAGACGTGACAATGAGACTCACTACACAGCCGGCTGGATCAGTAACATCCCTGCTCGAAAGACCTGAAGGGCTAAAGAAAGGGAAGGGCAGGGAGGACAGGAAGGAAAACAAAAGCACCCAGAGCTCTTTCACCACAGCAAAGATTACCGTTTGAAGATTTTATTTTAGAACATTAATAATTCATAATGGCAGTGTAATGTAAACTAGGTTAGAAGATTATGCTCTCAAGTACCACACAAGGGATTGAATGACAGAATAATAACCAGTAGCCAAAGTAGCAAAATTTTCAGAGATAAATGAGGGAGAGAGAGAACTTGGAGGACTAGAACAGGCGCATTCGAGATGAACGAACGAAACCAGGAACAGAGATACTGCAGAAAAGGGGAGTACTAACACGGCCTGGAGAAAAGAACACGGAAGGATACGTTAGAGAAGACAAAGCTCTGCTGCAGGCCTGCTGGCACGGTACAGGTTTGGATAAACAAGAATTTGAATTTAAATTTGAGACCAAAGTTCAAGATAGCTCAGGAGCGCGAGACACGGCTGAAATGGGGGACAATTTCAAAAACTGGTGCAATGTTACCCTGAAATCTTCTTTTCTTCTTTACAGTCCAAACTTTCCTTACACTTTCCATTTAATATTGATCCACTAAACGGTTTATCTAAATTAGAAAATGCAATTCATCACAGAACCCTAAGGGTTGGAACAGACCCCAAAAGATCATCGAGTCCAACCTCCCTGCCAGAGCAGGACCAGCTAGAGCAGGTCAGACAGGAACAGAGCCAGGTGGGTTTTAACTGTCACCAGAGAAGGAGACTCCACAACCCTTCTGAGCAGCCTGTTCCAATGCTCTGTCACAGTCAAAAGGTTTTTCCTTTTCCAATTCATGGTTTTGGAGAGTTATTTTTTTAAGAAAACAGATCAGAAAGGAAGTTCCTGCTCATGGGCAGGAATAGTCCTGTGCTAATCCAAGCAGCTATGTCATCAAATCTGCTTCTCCCCACCTCGAGCCCATTAAGTTGGCACTAGGTACTCACTATTAGTAAACCTCTACTACTGGTCCCTCAGAGCGGGATGTTACCCAAGCCTGTTTGCACACTCACTGATTTTCCAACTCAAACCTAAAAATAGCACCTGGTTGCCTCACAGAACAATTAAAAACGAGTTTTGGAAGACGCACGGGACTGTCTATCAACAGTAATCAACACATGACTGCCTGGTTGAGAATATATTTCATTCTCAGGAGGATTCCTTTGCCAGGAATCTTTCAGTGCTTGGGTTGTTTCTGTATCCGTATTCAAGAGCAAAAGGTCTTTGAGGGAGAGTCGATGTAGAAGGAAGGATTTTGTACAGAGCCGAGCACACGACTATCATATGAGGAGATCGCTGTTATTTGAGGATAAGGACAGAAAAATAAATACTCAAATAATTACTCAAGTCTCTTAAGAACCTTCTGAGCTTTTGCTTCCTCTACTAGAAGTTGCTAGCTTGTCCCAGTCAGCCCAAACTCTTTGAATAGTGCAGGAGTAGTAAATGGGTGAGCTCATAGGCAGGTGTACCGCCAGATCACAGCCTTCAAACACAATTACACAGAAAAACCAGTTATGAACCACTTGGTTTATAGGTGAAACAGCTAGCAAACATTAAAGCCCCCCAAATTCTAACATGACAAGCACACACTCCCCTCTGGGAGCCTCCAGTTTCCCGGGTCAAATCACCAGGTTATGCTTTACAAGTGGTTCCACGGACGGCAGCCAACCGGTGAGCCTGGAGTGAGACAAGAATTCACACCTCAGGCTCCAAACCCCAGGGTTTGACTCTGCTGCTGCTGCAGCTCCCGGCAGGACGCAGGCATTTGAACACTTACATAGTGACTTCACATGAAAAAAATATACGGTTCAGGCCACCATGCCTCAGTATTTCCAACCACGTGACAATCAAACGGACACTTTCCAATCAGGGTAAGACAGAAAGTTAGCTGAGCTTGTCAAGTTTTAGGTCTCACCAATATGTCCCTCCCCCTGTAGTCTCCATCTCCTAGATGGGAAAAACTATTCCACAGAATAATAACTGGTACAAATGAAAGGGAATAAAGAGAAAAAATTTCCATTAAAAAAGAAATGAATTCTGGGAAACTTATTCATTCATTCAGTGTGAGATGTAGATTACAATTCAGTTGCCAAAAGATTACCTACTCAAAATTCACCATTTCACATTATGCATAATGATATATTCACAAAGTTGTTCTGTTACTCATTATTCCTGAATTGCTTATCTACATTGTTTCCAAAAGTGACATTATACTGTCTTGCAGTCAACTCTGACCAATTATTTAGCACATTTAAGAAAGCAGAACCTGTACCAAATCAAGCACTAAACCAGGAGGAGATGGCTTGCTGCAAAACCAGCACAATTTCCAAATGTCATTCAGGCTGACTACACTCCTCTTCATAATTCTCTGACATTTGTCAGATAGGAAATTCTAACTAAAATAAACTCTTAAAACTCGTATCAAGCGACTTTAAACTAAAAGGAAATTTAAGTAGAGATAGGAAACTATCACCAACCCTTGACAAGCCTCGAGGCATTTCAAAATAAAATAAAAAATAATACAAAGAACTTCATCAAGTTTGAATCCTGAAATGGTTTTTATTTTCCCTAAAAATATGGGACTTCTGTTTACGGGTGCTGCCCTGCTGCTGCAAACAGTCTTCAAAACCCAAAACAGTCGGGGACACACGTGCCACGAGCACATCTTTATACTATGGATGGGATTTCTGCACCTGCCTTGAAGCAGAAGGGCTGGAGTAACAAGATCCGCATCGAGACACACCAGCAATCCCAGTACACAAGGAAAAGATCCACAGCCTCACAGGAAACCCCACAAGGCAGACGTCTCCACCCCAACCCCTTGGTGAAGCTGAGCTGAGTGACTCGCTGAGGACACTGCACACCGAACCACAGCGATGGACACAAAGAAGCCTTAGCTCCAAGTGTTCACTGCAACAGCTCATACGAAAGAGTCTTTAAAGGCGCGCAACCTTCGCAGTATGTTTGTTGAAAATCTCTGTATAATGTATTCTTGTTACTTACTGCAGTTATTGATTAAATGCCTGTTTTCTATAATAGGGGTTTTATGTAAATAAATTAATATATTCCTAAATTATTTCACAGATGTCCATAAAATCCTCATTATATAAAACTCATAATGTTGTAATTACACACTGATCAAGTAATTACGTACTGAGCTCAAGCACTGAATATTTTGGAGCAACATTAGGTTTCCCCATTTTATTTTACTTAAATAAGACAGAAAGGATCTGACCGTCATCACATTTGGAAATGGAGACCAGATTTTGTACAGGCTAAGGGAAAAAAAAGAAAACAGCCAAAAAAAACCCCACAACAACTATGAAACTATTCTGCAAAGCTATAAAAAATTAATTCATTAAAGCTAGAACCTCCAAGGGAACGTCCCTATAGAAATAATCTCTACCATATATCCCTATAAGAACGTGTTCCACAACCAGCATGAATTCACAAAAATAGCATGAGAAAAATAGCCCTTGAATAATCCAGCTGAGCCCAACTCTTCTCTTCATTTCTTGGGATAAAGCAAATTTCCACCGAGACTTCATCTCAACCAGCAACACCCAGGGATTCCAAAAATGCCACCCGAACACTTTCATCCTTGTTACCACAAAGTAATCCCTTTCTAGAAGCACTGACACTAGCTTGTATCTTGCTGAGGGTGTTAGAGAGTGCAGTGCTGTCTGAAATGGGGGGAACGCACGTTCCTTTAATCTCAAGACTCATCGCTTCCATGTTAGAACAATTAATCCATGGCATCTTTTAAGCAACTCGATATCGAGAAATGCTGGAAATCCCTACTTTGATTAAAGGACAATTATGGGTGTATAAAGACTTGCCAAGTCATAAAGAGGACCAGCTGTGAAACATGGCCTCATTTTCTTCTTCAGTAATTTTCTTCTTCAGTAATTTGCCTGCCCTGCTATCCCCCGAAGATTACAAGCCAGATCCTCAATGCAAGACTGAATACTTCAGTTTCATTCTGGACATCATTCTCTTTTCTTCCTCAAGATACATACCCTTAATTCCAGCCCCCGGCTGCATCAACTGCAGCAGTCTTATTTCACCTGCTATCAGTTCCTTGGTATTGTAATCACGCCACTTCACATTTCCTTTCACTCTTTGGGAAGGTTGACCTTATTTTCAATGTTCAAAGGCTGTGTATGAAATACTGTCACTCAGACCGATTCTTTCAGAAGCCACAAACCTGCGTGCCGACACGACATCAGATGCAGCAACAGTTGTTCATCTGTCCATGTAAAAATATCAACACCACCACCAAATACAGGCAAGAAAGGAAAACCTATGTAGAGTCTGGCAAGTGCTACAGAACAAAGGCAAAAAGTGAGAAACGTTTAACACTAATCCTTGTGTTTTTCTAGTTACACTTCCCACCAGTTCCTACTATCACTTGCCCAGCCATGGAAATGAACCACCTCCTGGCTAAGCTGAGGGTGTTAAGCTGAGTAGATCGACGATGGCAATAACTCGCCAAGATGAACCTTTGCTCTAAGCAGCAGGAATGGCTGTCGCTGGTACCGTAACCAAGTAAACAAAACTACAACAAAGAAAGGCAGGATAAAATGGGATCAAGAGCTGCACAGGTGAAAGCAACAAGGACAGAAATAAAATGTTATTATAGTAGACCTTGCGCAGAGCCACGTCTCTGTGAATCATCAACCACTCAGTCCTTTGAGAGCAGATGGCTGGAAGGTCTCCATATGTGAAAAATATTATTACTGAGGAGAGACCATAGTAACAGTGGAATATAACCTGGCATTAAGACTTTTATGTGAACTATTCTTAAAGAGAAAATTATTTGCTGACCCACGTCAAAATTGACGGATTCTCAGAGAATAAAAAGCACTAAGTAGCAAAAAGGCTTTTGAAAATAGTCAATAATCATTAGATCTCCTCCCCAAAAAGAACGGTTCTCAGTTGACTTTAAGAGTAATCTAGTATTGATAACTAATTACTACTTATGACTCTGTTAATTAGTCCTAACGCTAAACAGCACTGAATCACATTTAATCACCCTTGTAAAGGAGCATTACCCAATACCAGCTTTTAAATATCACAAAATAACTTAATCTTCTATTGGTGACAATGACATCAGAACGTTAGGAAACAGCTCTTTAGTCACTGCCCTTCACCTGACTGCAAGGGCTGCCAAAATGAACACCACAGCAAGAATTGTCACCAAGTGCTGCCCAACGTGCTGGGAGAGTGGCAGGCACACGGGGCAGCCACCTCCCTCTTCATGGCAGTGCACAACACACCAAGTACAGGCACATGCAACATCCCTTCCCTTTGCTGACAGCCTGATTTCCACCCAACAGATGTAATAGATGTTACTCTCCGTTACAGGGACAGATGCCTAAAATAGCTCCACTTCACATTTTCTTGTTACTCCTACCAGAGCTGGCCAGCAAGAGCAATCTGCCTCTGAAATAACAGTCTAGATCGAGGGGCTATTGCATTACCACCTGATGAGTAACTGAAATTTGACCGGCTACATCCACACTGCAGCATGTGAACTTCAAAACCAGCCCCCTGATGGCCACACTGGCTCAAGTTTTAAGTAGGTACCACCGAGCTCCGATTTCATATCTGCACACACAAAGATCTCTAGTCTGTGTCAGCCTTTGTCAGTGACTAACTCTCCAGGAGAAGCTTCTTCTTAGAGAAGAAGCTGAAGGTTTCCACTGAGACTGTGGATGGCCATAAATGTTCCATAACAGCACAACGTGGAGGAACTGGTTTGGAGGTTTTTTTGTTTACAGTCTCTTGTACCCCCATATTTAAGGCTCCTAACAACAGGCTTGATTTTACTCATCCTTTGTAGACCCTGTGTCTGGAGACAGAGCCTTCAGCCTGCTAGCTTCTGTAAGAAACCAGTGTGGACTTACAGCAGATAGAACAGAGCACCGACCTGCTATTGTAGGCACAGCTTTTTAAGGACCCCACTCTAGGCTGGTTTAGTTTTAAGTTGGTTTTCTTGACATCAGCAATGCCTGTGAAGGTTTCTTTGCTCCATGATACAAGCTGCACATGCACTCAGACTCTAGCACGTGGTACAACCAGGATTTCGCATGCACAGGTAGGCAGGGTTTTCATTCCTCAGTTAAGTTTCTGTTCTGCCCTGAACTACACACAAACTAGCAACATTTGTGCCAACAAGCAGAAGAACCTGAACCCTAAATGACTGTAAGTAAATTAGAACTACAAGGCTGTTGTTCCCTTCTGTTAGATATTATTCACTTAAACTGTTAAGCTGGTGAGTTCATAAATGGTTACACCAACACCAATCTGTTAGGAATTCCTAGTTGATGCCTCTCCTTACCTCCACTGGAAAGGATGGCTGCAGCATGGACTAGACGGATTGCTCTGGGCTTGGGAGTTCAGGTAAAATACTAGAGGAGAAGTAACAAGTGCACAGTCGGCACTAAATGGGAATTTAAGGTGCTGCAGACCTGGAGCAGATGTAGGAGAGAACACGTGCTGATGAACATCGCTTCCTCGGCAGTGGGAGTACAAAGGAGAGGAGATTCTGACAAGGTACCGGGGTAGAAAAAGAAACAAATGAGGGTCAATATCACATTACCTGTTTCAATAAAGATACCAGTTATATCTTCTTAATAAAACACAATCAACTAAGCGTGTCATCCTTTTGATTACCATCCAAGCCAAAGCGTATTTCTCAGTCAATAGAATACCTAGGCAAAATTATTTTTCCACTATGAAAATTTTTCAATCCGGAATTGACCAAATCCATTCTTTGCAGTGATTCCCAGGCTTTCCGGAATACAAACCACTGTCAATCCTTAACGTTAAACTTTTAATTGAGAAAAAAAATAACAAATTGATAATGGCACCAGTAACAGACACGGACCATTTGTATCACAGCTTTCACAATCTGGGAGCCATGATTCCACACCGTGGCTGTGGCAAGAACAGAAATACACAGCTGTGAAAACACGAATTACACAAACCATTAACTAGAAAACAACATTTAGCACTGTCAGTGTTTTAGAGCAACTGCTAATTAAGCCTGAAAGCAGCACTGCAAAATGGCTTTGTTCTAATTTAGCAGTAAGGAAACTGAGGCACAAAAAGGTTAAGTGACTCGTCCGTAGCACACCCGCCGTAGCATCAGGATTACAGCCGAGGACACCGATTCCCAGCTCTGTGCTCAGATCTGTAGAGTATGCTGCTTTTGCAGGGTTAGCAGCCAACATGCATCCATCTACACGGGGAGCAGAGAGTTTCTCTAAGTAGCTGCTTTCCAAAAAGCTCCAAACAGACTCGTACGTAAACGTTAAACAAAAAGATTCTAACACCTACTTTATTGAACTATACAGAATGAGGTGTCCTTCACTAGAAACAAAGTAAAAGTTAGCTTATAAATATTGCTATAATCAAGTGTGCTTCTGCATTAAAATACAAACCAGTGCCACTGTATTCTTATAACTGTAACTCGGATTTTGACTGAGGGGCAGAAAAGAAGTTTCTATTTACCACATTTAAACATAAAAGTGAGCAACAGGGAAATCTGAGGCATGCTTCAGTTTTGTTTAGCATTCAACATTTTACACCAGAAGTCCTGAAGTCGAGTATGTTTGCCAATAAACCTTGCTTTAAATTTCCTAATGAAATCAAATATTTATCAGTAGGTAACCTCTGCATATTGGAATCCTCCCCACCAGCAATCTCTGCTTAAACAGCTGATGAGCAGACAGAAGAGGTTAAACCTGCCTCTCACCCTGCTCCTCCCTCCACTGACTATGTGATGGATTCCTTTAACCTCCTCTACTTATAAAACCAGTATGAAATATACAATTGCCTTAATTTTCCCCAATAGAAATCATAAATATCATTACAAACATCATAAATAGCAGATTTCAGTAGTAGATTTCAAAGCATTTATAAAAGACACGAGCATTAAAAAGGAATTGCTTGTTTCAATTTCATTTGTGGCAACGTATAAGATTTTTTTGATTTGAACCCAGAAGTTGTTAGTAGCATTCTTCACTTAAAAATTTAATAAAGGTAGCAAAGGTTTCTGGAGATTTGAGCCCTGTGACCACTTTCTAATAAAAGTACTTTCTAAATCTGAAGAGTGATCCAACTAGAAAGACAGAGTTATAGATATTCAGTTTTACTACATTAATTCCTGGTACAAAACCTAACCACAATGTATCTTATTTAAAAACACTGAAATATTGCTCTTTTTTTTGGCTATACTTTATGGCAAATGCTCCACGAAAGTAAAAAGTTAAACCTTCCGAAGGAAATTTCGGGTACAGTCAACAAAGCGTGACAGATAAAAAGTTCTAACAAATAAAAGCAACGTCTATCGGCCACAGAAAATTCTGGCTTGTTTTTCTTCATAGTTTCAAACTGAAACGTTTAAGTGCAAGTTATTTTTTCACAACAGTCCTTACTGGATCCGCAGAGATGGGGCTCCAAGCCTCTCTTTCCTCCGTTTCATCATTGTGCTGTTAACACTCTTTCTTCCCAGCGTTAAGAGGCTTAAAGCCAGGAAGGAGAGCCCACCGTCAGCACTCCACCGCAGGGCACAGAACAATCAGTGCAATTCCAGGCTCTTCACGTACCCTCAGTGAGTTCAGTTGTGGTCCAGATTAATCACACCGCTCATGTCAAAACCAGAATTATTACAAAAGAAAAAAATTCTTCTACGAGCCTATTCATAGCATCCAGAGGAAGGAAATGAAGCCCACCAGTACAAAACGAAGGCACAGGGAAGTCCAGGACACAGAGCAGCCATCTGACCCGTCACGCAGCCAGCGATATAGTCCAGACACGCTCGGGCTGAGCCCACAGCAGATCAGCGACAAACTTCTCCTGGGCTTCAAGGAGCCGCAACAGTCTCTCTCAGCAAATCAAAAGGGAAGCGTAAAGCCACAGGGAGCGATGGCACACTCGAAAGGATTCTGGCAGAAATTTCACGCAGCAGCTTGAAAACTCTCAGTGCGATAGGAAGAGAGTCCCCCCCTCTCACCCCGAGCCCGTGCAGAGTCCTCAGCGGGCAAAGAGCAGCTGTTCTCGGCCGGCGGGGGAACCTGTGAGCCAGCCCCTTTGCACAGATCAATCCCCTTATGAACACGCGCAACTTCAGCCTCAAAACGTCTTCCTGGAACTCCCAAGCTGTGTTTCAGCTACAAACTTCATGGATTCTAGCACTGAAAAGAGAGCAACAGCAATCGCAGGAGCTTGGGGAGCCGAATGCTGGATTGGGGGGGGGACACAACACACGCACCACACCTTCATTAGAGGACGATGTTCCCTTGTACAACGCAAATCTTGCATTTTTTTTGCAAATGGCAAATTCAACCGGCTCCAAAACCAATGTGTGCATTTGCAAGAAGGTAGTTTTTCAACAAACAAACCAACCAAAACTCCAAATACATATGTTTGATAGATTTGAAGGTGTTAAAGACTGTATCTGGACAGGTAAAGACTGCTATTCACTAGTACTCATCAATCAACTCAAATTCCAGATTACAACTCCTATCTTCCGTGACTCGGATCGCAGCAGGAGTACCCCTCTACTACAAGGTCTCAACCTCTCCACAGCTACGTCCCATCAGAAGCAGCAGCTGCCAGTCCCAAAAGTAAGGGCCAGGGTGCCCAGAGTGGCTGTTCCTTGAACAACCTGAGCCCCTTCTCCCCCCCCAGAGCAAGAAAGCACAGCAAGCAAGAAAAGGTACAAATTTGGGATGTTGTGTATAATTTTATTATGACAAATAATAAATGTAAATGGGAACTTGGATTGAGTAGTGGAACTTTGATAATAGAAACCTGCACAAAAGGCTATTCTCACTTTTATATCCTTGATGAAGACCTCCATAAATTCTTTGTCTCTGAGATCACAGTATACATAGAACACTAAAATCCCCCTCGTTCACTAAACCACTCCTGAAACACCTGAAACAATGCTTTCAAATTATTTTAAAAGCCTAATACACAAATAGCAACACTCTACAGAGCCCTGCAGGAATAATTCAGCACGTTCCACCTCCAGAGCCAGCCTCACATATCAGTTTAAGAGCACCGGGTTATTTTTGATCTACTGCTTGTGAGCTGCCCCCCTGCAGCTCAGAGGATGGAGTAGTTAGAAAATGCCACCTCTTTCTCTCTCATCTCTAAAAAAGTATCACAAACAGAAAGCACTGAATGGAGGCGTTATTTCTTACCCCATTTCCAGATCCAAGACAGAACAGGGTGCAAAAGCAGCAAGACTCCCTACTCTGCTTCAAAACCCATTTTTTTTTCTCCAACACTTTGGCTTCTCCACACTCGAGGTGCAGCACTTGCTCCTGGCAGGGAAAAGGCATCAATTGATCCCCAGCAGAAACACTTACCCGCCAAGAGGAAGAGAAACAGAATGATACACTCCATTTCTCTGCAGATAGGGAGGAAATTCCCACAGCACCCGAGCACGGCAAGATAAAGACATCAACCAGCACTAAAGGCCAGAAAATGTGGGGGTTTTCTGCCATCAAACTTGTTGTTTCCAAGGTCTGAGCTTTAAAAAGAGTCTAACAGAAACTGCTATAAACTGGTATTTCAGCACATCCGCCCGGAGAAATTCCTTGGTGTGTCTGTGTGCTATTTTACTGTCAGGAAGCTGGGGGTAAGTTTAACAAATTATGATGAAGTCTTGTTTAATGAAACACCCTATGAGATGCCTGGGGCTGTAGAAACTAAGAATCTTCAGAGGTTTGTAACCAAAAAGGGAGGGCAGAGGAGGGAGAGAGAGAAAACGAGCCCCACAGTGGACATATATTCCCTTAAAAAGATATTAGAAGGAATAAAGACCCCCCCAGAAAAGCCTTGCACATCTAGCAAACATTATTATGTTGCTTACCACATTTCATAAAGATAGACATAAAAACTTGAGGTAAATCCTGTTTCTCATCAGCACCCATCACCATCAAAACAGCAGTTTGCAGTCCTTGATTTATTTAAGTGTGCATTCTTACTGGATATATTCTGGATTATAATAATTTTTCATGTTTCTTCTGCCTCCGTGTTCTTAAAGTGCATTTAATACAGATGATTCATCGCAGGAAAGAATTAACGAAAATAACTTGCATCTGAAAGAAAAACTGGTTTGGCAAATTTAGTTTGCCGAGGTAATTACTCTTTTCAGATTTAGATCTAATGTGGGAAAGCGATATCTTCTTCTTAGAAAACTCTACATTTACATAGTACAAAAATTACAGCGACCCGAGAGAGTAACCCTGCCTAAGAAACCATGAGGATTTCCAATATAAACCCATATTTTTCATAACAAAAAACTGAACAAGTCAATAAAATTCATTGAATTTATTCATTTATTATGAATAGGGTATTGAAAAAGAAACAAGATGGCTCAAATGCAAACTCAACTTGATGCCATGACTGCTGACTAGCCGGGGAGGCAATCAGCAGAAACAGTGAGCTCCAGGATGGTGTTGTGCCTCCTGCAGCTACAACAAAAATGTGCAGTTTAGAGCCCGGTCTCTGGGATGCCGAGCTGCTGTTATACACATGAACACACACGAGCACTTCATCACGAGCCTCATCGCACTCCGCAGTCACCACCTTTGTCCTTTCAACTCTGGAACGTCTCTAGTATGCTTCACATGCAAGTGCACATCAAAACCATTTAAAAGCTAAAGCCAACAATACAAAAACCAATCTAATACCAAACACTCTCTAGCACCAAAAGAACAGAAGAGGGTAATGGCTGAAAATAATTAAACCACTTCCACTAATAGGATGGAGATCAAAGTTTGGGTCTATCACTTCACATTTGCTATTCGAAATTAAAGAAAATATTCATGGCTGGTAATTATCTTTTGTGAACAAAGCATGGGGAAAAAACATAACCAATATATTTATATGCATAATTTATTAAAGGAAAACTTTGAACTCTGATTATTGAACCACACCAGAGACAGAACATAACTACTTGTTCCCGTTCTCGTATTATTCAGCCTCTTTGCAGCCTACAATTCAGTTGAGTGTAATTTACTTTAGTGTATTAAACATAACCCCTCCACAGAAACACACACACTTGAAGCACATTAAGAACAAAATGGTATCTAAATAATCAGGCATTCCTCTTAATGTCACCCCACATACAATTCCCCCATCTGTTTTCCAGGCCTGCTCACTCCGTGCTGATTATTTCAAGATTAGACTGCGAGGTCTCTAAGGGCAAAGCCATCGTTTATGGTGTGCTCATGTTCTCTTCTGCTAATATGGAAGCAGAGTCACTAATCAACAGACTCCACATGCTCCATACCACCATTCACTCTCTTCGGCTTCCTACCCATGACCGTTTTTAGGTGCCAAAAATTCCTCATCCTCTCCTGCCAAAAATACTGAGACCTCTAACTCCACTCCTTTTCCTTCGTACAAACAAGCAGAGCAACTCTTGCTGCCCATGCCTACCATCAGTTCCTGCAGAAGAAGAGAGACTATTAGCATTGACCCAGGCAAATACGAAGCAATGAGAGCCAGATAATGTCAGAAACACTGTCAGGAAGAGCTCGCCCTTCATTCAGCAGTGACAAATACCCTAGCTAATCCACAGCCTAAAACCGTTCAAACTCAACGATCAACCAAAGCAATCATCTAGCAAGCAGCAATAATCAAGTTTCATTCTACTTCTGGCTGACTGAAAAAAAAAATTACTTCCTCCCCAAATATGATCTTTTTATACAGTAGTAAACACAGCCCAGCCTCCAGACTAGCACACAGAAAAACACTGACTGGCTGTCTCGCTCTTTGCGTAACCCGGTTGCTACCAAACTGCTACGAAGGCGGGAATTTGTGCAGAAAAATGGATGCACCTCTTGAGGGTTTCTGGCTCCAAGCCAGATACTTTATCCTTCTGTCAATTCCCGCTTCTGCTCCTGTCGGTGAACAAAAGTCAGTGAGTGACAGTCATTGAATCAGGACCTAGCTACATCAATAACTATCCCTACTCATTAGCTACAGCACAACAACAGCTTTTCTGAATAAATTTTATTGTCAGAATTTATATTTTTGCTTATGACGTTCACTGCTAAGTTGATCCAAGCAGAGGAAAAGCCTCCAGAAGAACTGAGAACCACCTACAGTCTGTATATAAGTGCACATCATCAGGTCACCCTTTTTGACAGAACGACCGGAACAAATCTGCACATATTACATGTGTATTTTTAACGTATACATATACACACGTAGTGTAGTTATTTCCTTTCGCGATATAAACTTGTCTAATTCCTGTTTCGCAGGCTACGAGTGGATTTTCTTTCAAGTCGAGTAAGCACTCTGATACTGGCAGATGCAAATCATGTACATCAGCTCCACAGCGCCCTTTTCAGCGAGCAGCACAGCATCAACACAACAATATACACAAGCCACAGTGCCCGACTGACTTCTCCAACAGCTAAACTTTTCAATCAGCAAGAAATCATTTGGTAGAATTGACTACAGGATCTGCAATTCCAGAAACCGCGATCACCTACAGAAATGAGCAACTAACTGGAGACGTTTCAATTCTTCATAGATTTTCAGTCAAATAGCTGCAACCTCGTGCTTAAAATTTATGGCCTGGATCGTCTTCACGCAGGTTGCTAAATTTCTTCACATAAGGATGGCTTAAAAAGCACTCACTTGGGGAAGAAAACAGAAGTAATGAAAACTAAAGATGTTAAATCAATATAGAAATAAAACAGTCGTTCGCTTGAGTTACTACTAAATAAAACACTACACGTTTGAAAGCACGCCAGTTGGATCTCGGAGATTTCAAATGTAAATACAGGAGCAGTTTTGTGTCATACCCACCTCCGTGCTTGAACGAGGCAAGGGAATACCTCTGGCATCCTCAATTTCAGTTCCAAAAAAAAAAAAACCAAAAGCCAATTTGTACAAAAATAACTAAGTTACATTAACCAAAAAACTTCCTGGTAACTCCACCATCGGTTCAAAGAACCTTCACAATCTTTACATCATGAACAACACCTTTCTTAAATATCTACCGCATATATTTAAGCTAGCATTTGAGGTATACTGGTTTAAAAAAAAAACCACAACACAAAAAAAACCCCAGCCTGTGTGTCATGTTCTTTACATAACGTCCCGACTGGTTTCTCATTGTCATATGAACTAAACAAAAAAGGTCTGGTCATGCCCCGTTTTATAAAAAAGGCCTTTTGATCCAGCGTATTGTTGAGGGCTGAATCGCTGGCACTGCACAGCATTTTCCAAACACCGTTTCTTCTACAAAGGGGAGAGCTTAGATCGAAAGATTGAAAATAATTTCTCATTAGAACCAGAAACCTGAGGAAGAAAGGTTATATGTTTTTGTGAGCTTCACGTCTGCAGTCTGCAAGCTTTGGGAAACTATTTTAAATCATAATGCAACAGCAGGCAGCACGAGAGCTTTTTCTTTTCTATCATGCAATCAATAAAGCAATTTCTTCCACCATAAATCTGTAAACAAGCAAGAGCTAAGCTCTCATAGTATCACTGAAACGCAAGTTTGTTCACTAAAATTCTCTAAACATCATCATGTGTTTAAAAAAAAAAATAAATTGCTGTTTGTTTAACCCACATTTTTAAAAGCCTGCTTTTCCTGTCGAAATATCTGTTACTCTGCCTGCTCCACTAACACCTGACCCGTGTGGCCCGGGAGCCGTGGACTTAGACTTCGGTCAACAGACTGTTTGAAGAGCAGTGATCAAAGTTGTCTGCATCACATAAATAATCACTGACTTCTGTGGAGTCACTTCAGCCACGTCAGTGCAGGCAACACTCAACACCCCAGCTATTTCCATATCAGGATCAGCTCAAGCTGATAATTAGAAGTAAGCTTACACTACTACTACTTTTCCTACTACACTTAAGGAAATGAGTAGAGGCTTCAGCCTCAGAGAAATGCCAGCTAGCTGTTCCCAAGTGCCTGACAGATTCTTGAAAATGCTAACAGCGAAAACAGAGTATCTGCCCATTTAAAGGATTTCCACAACTGAACAGCTATATATGTTCAAAACAAACCAAGTGAGGAATAAAGAATAATTATACTTACAAGCTTCCTCTTCTGGGGAGACTGAGCTCCTTCTGGAAAAAAAAAAAAGAAAAGAAAAGAAAAGAAAAAAGAAAAGAAAACCTTGAGTTAATTTTACTTGTTATTATATATTAGTCATTTATTTATCAATAAAGGACTTAGGTGAAATTAATAAAGAGCTGGCCATTTCCAAAGGTGTGCTCAGTGGGCAACTGTGCCCAGCTCTCTGCTGTGCGTAGGTGAATCTGCCCAGCAGTCTGAGGTACAAAAGTTCCTCATTTTGTCCCAGTAACCGTTGCCTTTGCAGCCACAAAAACATAAGCGTTCCATAGAGCAAATACAACTCTGAAACTGGAGCCCAAACATAGACAGGGCAGGAATTAATTCCGCCCTCCATACTTCATCAGCATCGCCGGGGAAGCGCTTCCAGAAGCGCGGTGCGCGACACACCCAGCGTCTGCCGCAAAAGGAAACATTAACGCAACAGAGCAACTTTGGGGATGGGTTTTCTTGGGTTTTTTATTTTTGTTTGCTTGGTTTTTCTCAAAGGTACACATTACTTGTCTTAGATATTCTGGCCAAAAAAAATCCAAGGCCTGTGAAACACAACTCCGGCTGAAAAGCAGCATCTTGCACCTCAGTAGCAAAAGCAAAGGAGCTTTTTACATCAGTCAACAGACCACGAGCATCCACAAGGCACAGTCAGGATGGATACAGCACCGGGAAACAACAACCAGCCGCGTTTGCTGGGGTTTTTAACGTCCTTCCCTCTCCCGGGGCCGCCGCGCCCGGCACTTCCGCGGGGCCGCCACTAGGTGGGAGCCGGTCCCCGCAGGCCCAGGCCCCGGCCCCCGCAAGCCCCGGCCCCGGCCCCCGGCTTCCCCACCCCCCCCCCACCATGAGTCATGGCTAAG
>JAAGNO010002202.1:0-24561 GCA_033439905.1 Ceryle rudis
TCTTTTCTTTTCTTTTCTTTTCTTTTCTTTTCTTTTCTCTTTTCTTTTCTTTTCTTTTCTTTTCTTTTCTTTTCTTTGAATTTTAACAAATATATGTTTCTATAGATAATCCACTGTTACAGCCTATTGACTGCTATCTGAGAACCTCACATGCATCGCTTTAAATGTACAGTATAATTTGGTAATTTACTTCAATTAGACCATTCAATAAAATATTAATGAAAGTGGCTTCTTGTTGAGATAGTCCATCCATTTACTTAAAGATACGGTTGCAGCACTCACAGGTATAATCCATTAGGCAAGCTAATTGACATTTTGACCAATAGATTTTTCATGACATCTCCCCATGAATCTTGACAAAGGCTACTGGTCAAAGTATCAATTTTCACACCTATTAGGTGACAACTACAAGTAAATTAAATGTATTTTTAATAGCACACTCTCTCTAAGTGACCCTATCTCAATGAGTAGGCACTGCTATGAATATTTATTTACTACTGCCTTTAACAGAACTAATACTGAGGGACACTTACATTACAAAGAAGTCATGCCCTATTAATTATCAAACATCACCACTTAAAACAGCTTGCTGGGAAAGATAATTTTTCCTACAGTTTACCAGATTTTTATCTACTGCCTAATGATTTAATGCTGTTAGTAAAATGAACTACATACTAATTTTTGTGGTACAGGTGTGTAGTGGATAGGGGGCTTGAATTGCATAGTACAAAATCTTATCGATATACTATACTACGCTTTCCTAGGTACTATAAAATAATCCATATATTCAATTAGTGGGACAGTCATCAACATCTACTAGAGTGGATCATCTTAAAAAAACAGATTTTGTTAGTCTGAACTGGTTTCAGTACCTGGATTTCTTTGTCTAAAATAAGAAGGTATTATTTCTGCTTGTATCTGGGAAAGATATTGCTGAATATGTAATGGCATATTTTCCTTATTTCTACAAATACCTTCTATGCCAAATCACTCCTTTCATCCAATGCTTATATGGAATCCATCACATCTGCCAGCGTATGCTTTATCAAGACTATCAGAATGTATCTTTCTATATGTTATCTCATTTCCCCAATTAAAGTATCTTGATGGCATTCCCACAGGACATTATTTATTGTCTATTTAGATGAGACAATGGACATGTATCTGGGGGTCATTCAAGAAGTGTTTAATTTCCAGAAACAGAAAGAATAAATATGTATATTATATGCTTAGAACAAAACCGTTCCTATATTCAATAACCTGGACCATCAACTGTTTAACTACTATTACTCCTCCATATCAAGATTAAAAAAAAAATTCACTTTGACCACGTTTTATTAAGGAATCAAACATGAAGAGATCAGCAACTTTCAGAATTTTGCTTGCATAATGGCATTCTCAAGTATGTGGTAGCAAGATGTTGGAAGCACTACAACTCCCTTTACCATGTTACTAAGTTGAAAGGGAAAAAGGATACAGCTCTGAAGGAAGAACACTCAGAAAAGCGGTGCACAGATGGGAAAGAAATAAAAACCCGTATCTCAGGAATTAATAGACAAGAAAGAGGTTGCTGGGATGTCTCAAAAAAACAGAGTTTGAGGGGTCTAGAGAGAAGAGAGAAAAGTAGATCTATCTGAAGGGACAAAAAGGAATTCCAGCTGATACTAAAAGTAGTGGAATGATCTAATAGTATCTGTCAAAAAAGCAACATTTCAGGGAGACAAACCCAACCTGTTATTTGTGTTTTCCAAAGCTTATAAAGGTTTCAGGTATCTATCAAAAGTTTGGATGTTGGAAGGGAAGGGAATTGAATTATTTTCCAGTATCATGGGGTTTTGAAAAGAAACTATAGAGAATACGGAGAAAAAGTATTCAATATTTACAAAATAAAAAGCATGTTAATCATTTGTATGGAGAAATGCAGTCCTAGAATCCTTGATAACATCTTCTCCAAAGAGAATGCCAAGATGATGATGCTCTGACAGTCTTTTTGAAAACAAGGTGGGTGCTAATTTACTCGCACATACCAGGCGTGAAACACAGCTGTCAGATGGCAGTGATGAAGGAATAATTTTTGCCTGTCTGTTATGTGGCTTTCAAAACTGCCTGATCAATAGAAAATATTGATTATAAAGCATGTCTTTGGGTCAGCCTCTGAAATTTAAAGGATGTTTCAGTCTCTGTATTGCATTACATTGAAGATCCAGAAACAGATTTTTATGTGTCTGAAGCTATCTAGGGATCCGTCTATCCTGATCAAATTAGCAAATTACTTTGGCAATGAAACATACTCAGTATTTCATGACTAGACTTGATAGGACAAGAAAAACAACTTTTCTGATCATAAGCTGCAAAAATCTCTAGATGTGTAAGTCATTGCTTGCTTTTAAATTCAGTTATTATACTTTTGAAGATACAATGAATATTTGCAAAAGATGTCTTGATTTAAAATCAGAGACTAAGGCATACATTCCTTCAGTTATGCCCTGTGATAGGACAAGAGTTAATGATAGCAAGCTGAAACACAGGAAGTTCCACCTCAACATGAGGGAAAACTTCTTTACTGTGAGAGTGACAGAGCACTGGAACAGGCTGCCTAGAGAAGTTGTGGAGCCTCCTTCTCTAAAGACTTTCAAGACATGATTGGATCTGTTCCTGTGTGACATACCCCAGGTGTTCCTGTGCTGGCAGGGGCATTGGACTCGATGATCTCTGGAAGTCCCTTCCAACCCCTACCATTCTATGATTCTATCATTCTTTTTATGGACAGTAGCAGTAAAAGTTAACTAATTTAAAATTAAGAAGGTGTGTAACCTAAACTTTGTTGTCAAGAAGGGTATTAGATGTAATGCTATAGAGGAACGGAGAAACATACTTTCCAAATTTCACAGTATTTCAAAATCAACTATTTCCTGTTCTCAGGTTAATGCTAAAATACATTAAAGAGCCAGATCCAAGAAGACCACACCAGAGAAGGCAGTCTAGTCAAAGAGTGAATATCATTTAAGATGTAGTTCATAACACATAAAAGAATCTTGTTGAACTGGCTCGGAATAGAACAATTTTTTTCAGTCCACAAATAGGATGTAGAGTTCAACATATATCAAATACTTAGTTTTGATTACATTAGAGGAAAATCTTACCTTGTCCTATAAAAAAGCCCATTTTCTATGATTCTTGTTCAACTAAAAAATAATTTTCACTAAAAGCTTATGTTAAGAAGTTCAATTTGGGGTGTTTTATATTTTAAAGAAAAATGCTGCTTGTGACAGAAAAAAAAAAAATAGGGATTTCATCTTTCTATAAAATGCAAAATGTTTGATTATCTTCAGCTGAGATTCAGCTGTTTCCAGAAATTTTCATAGCTTTTCAGATATTTTTTTAAAAATTGAAAATACTTTAAACCCCAGATTTTTTAAGATAAATATTTCTCAATACACCTGTATTCCAAAGACTGTTTCGCTAACATAGGTAGTCCATTCCAAGCTTAATGAAATATAACGTAAACTTTCTCAATTTGTGAGGCATTTAACTGTTCCATTTTCCCATTTACTGTGCATATTTCACGGCATTCGTCATCTCTTATTGCTAAGACTCTGACACCATTAAGTTTCAAATGCTGTCTAAGCCGTCCTGATATAGTTCTCTCTCCAGCAGTGCTATTGATAGCTGGTTCAAATGGGGCCTCTTTGAAGTATCCCGAAGAGAGAACTATCAATAAAAGACAGTCCAGAGTGCTTTTTGCTTATCTTCTGTCTTTTGTCTGAAAAAAGATCTGCCATTTATCAAATGGGTATATAAGTCAAATTAGTAGAACTAGATTATAGACGAGTAGGTTCTAGTAATAAAAGTATTAAGGAAAAAGTGTATATGAAACTATATAATGAAGATAAAAGGCATCACTCCAATTATTCCCTGTCTAGTTCATATACTTACAAGCCTTTCACAGCATCTCACTTTGTATTTGCATAGAATGTTTTTTTTGGTTGGGATTAAGTATCAGTTTATTGCAATAACTTACAAACTATACACTATGCACAGCTTCCTAATAATGGGGTGTTAAAATGCAGATTGTTTTACTATCTTTTACAAAAGTTAAAGATGGAAACCATCCAAGTGACAGTTCAAATGGTGAAAACTTTTCAGAGTATTTTTTACAAGCTATGCTTATCTATTCACTTTTAAAAGAAATATACATGTAAAATGAAGTTGGTAGTCACTATGACTCATTAAGATAGGAAAATAGGACCAGAAAAGATCATTAAATACCATAACAGGGTAATGTCCATAGAAGCATATATGAAGTCCAACATTAATGATATATTAGCTCATCATGATTAAATTTGTTCCATTAGACTCTAGACAGTACCCAACCTCTAAGACTGAAACATCACTTTTAATATTCACAAGACTTTAAAATACACACTGAGTTTCTGATTACTGTTTCTCCACTCTGACTCTGTAAAAGCTGCAGAATAAGAACTTGTTCTCATCAGTTCAGAGTGTAGGTAGCTGCTGACTTTCTTGATGCTGGATCAAGCAGGGATCAGGTGTTGCAGTTCTGAAAAAACCCAACTCCTACTACTTAATTGCCCAGCCTTCTGTTTCTGACTGTGTCTTGTAGAAGAATTAAGCTTAGGAGGGTCATAGTAACTGCAGTGGTCCACAGCATGTCCTAGCAGCACTTGCCTAAACAATTTAAACAGGCTTTTGTGATTCAAAAACTGTGTAACATTTTTTAAGGCACTTGGTTTCCCTACTCAAAATTTAAAAGAGGCAGCACCATTAATGTATAGAAATATATGCTTTATTTGGGGCTAGACATTGATTGAATCTGCCATTTCAAATGCTCACTGAAGTCAGAACTGTAATGCTTTGGATATCAGATGAAAATGTTGGTTAAACAGATGTGCTAGCCACTGGAGTAGCTAGGCATACTTGTGTGCCCATGGCATTACACTGGGAAATGGCATTTAATGCATCCATCATTCCCAGTAAAATACACAGAGATGAAAATCTGACAAAAGATAAGGACTGTAGGCTTCAGTTAGCTCTGTGGATGTGTCAAGTCAGTTGCATATTAATCAGTCTAAACTAGTGATATTTTCTTCTCTATTTTTTTTCATTTTAGTTTTATGAGAATGTTGTTTCACAGTTACCTGCAAGATATTTTAGCTGCTGTTCCTTCACTGTGCAATGCAGTGAAGCCACAGTTCATAATGGGATCTTCTATATGTTACTGTACTAGAATGGCTGGAATTTATAATGCCAACATATAGAAGTTGCAGTCAAGGGAATATTTTATTAGGACTACATACGTCCAGTTAAGAATGCAAGATCGAATCATTCAACTGGCACTGATTTCCTTTAAAACAAACAGGGCGTCTTCTCTCAATTGAACTGAAATAGAGTTTTTTACAAATTGGTCACTTTAGAAGAATATCTTTCTTTTCCTAATCCTTTCATATAGTAGACATTAGTTTAGGGCTTTGAAAATGTCAGCATGTTTAGATAAAAATATAGCATAATTATAGTTTTTTAAATTCAAGTTAGTTAATTTAGGCTTAAAATTTAGACCAATATTCCAATTTAAATACAACAAATAATACAAAATATTTTTTAGATTAACAGCATACAGGAGGTTTCAAGGTAGTGCAGAGTGAAGCTTTTCAGAAGAATCCCTGGGATACAAAAAATCTTGCTTTCTTACAAAGAATACTAAGTATTCTAAATATAATATGCTTTAGCATTTTCATATTAAAAAAAGGGGCATCTGAGAATGTTTTTTAAGAATCAAATCCTTCCCATTGTAGTACACACAAAGCATATGGATAGTAGCACCTATTGGTACTTGTATAACTAAATCAACAGTCAAATGTAATGATTTTAAAGTTTCCTTTTCATTAGATTTAATAATCACTTGCTTTACTAGGATTTTCTATGAAAGTACAGTGAAGACTGTCAAAAATGTGTTTTCTGAGACATCCTAAAAATCATTATTATGAAATTTTCATCATAATGAATGCTCAATATATATTCCAAATAGTTTTCTACCACGCAGCTCTTTTATTTCAGAAGCCTAGTATAGCTCTGTAGCAAAAAATACATTTAAATAAGAAATTTAATGATTATGTCCAACTTTTTAAAGAGACTTTCAGAAAAAAATATACTTAAAAAAAATCAAGCACTTATTGATTTAATTATAACAAAGATCTTGAACATGGTATGATGACTTTTAGAAAATATACTTGTCATTTACTTTGAAGTTGTGTGCTCTAAATACTGTAGATAAAAGTCCATTTTATACTTTTGCTCAAACTTGCTTTTGAACTATGGAGGTTTTTAGTGCCCTATCTTTTTTTCAAATTATACTCTGAGATTCCATTGTTCTGGAACTCTTCTTCTACTTTGAACTTGCCTTCTCTTAATGTATAGTCTATTCCTTTTGAGTGATAGCTCTGGAAACAGCCATAGAGTGCACATAGACATATAAAGACATATTGAAAAAAGCTCTGAAACAACAACAAAAACATACAACAAGAAAGGTCTAAAAATTTTCCATATAATTGGAAGAGCTTATAAAGACCAATAGTGAGAAATTATCATCATTACTGTAAATTGGAAAATCTGTCCTGAATCACATGCAAGATTTTTCTAGAGCCAGACTTTTAAGAGCTTGGTCTTCTAGAGACTGACTTCCATAGTTAATCACCATTGGCCCTGAAGGGAAAAGCAAGTCACAAGAGGGTCATATGGCTTGCCCAGGGATGTAAAGGCAGACTAGCAAAAGCCTTGAGACAGCTCAAGTTTTCTAAGCCATGACATGTCTCCACCTCTCTTATGGTACTTGGAGAGGAAGCAGGGCTCTCAGGTGAAGCAGAACAATAGAGTAGTCCTGCACAGCACATGCTTCAGAGCCTACATCTCTAAACTGATTGGAACAGGATTTTCTATTTCTTGCAGAGATGGTCTGCAAGGACTGCTTTTTTTTGTGGTTAGTGCTCAGCCAAGCTCTTTGTTCATTCCTAAAGCTAGACTGGTGTTCCAGTCAAGCCTTTAGTCATTCTTTCTTGTTGGAAGTCCTTCCTTACCCACCTTTCATCTTGCTCTTTCTGACCTTTCTTACCACATTATGCAAGTCACACAGCCTTTGTAGATCTAGCAATGAGTCCTTCTGTCAAGAAAGGCTAGTATTTAACAAATTTCAAAAGACACTAGGGGACACTGTAACATATGCAATTTGCTGGAGGTGACACAGGAAACCTCAAGGCCAAGACATGAACTGATGCTTTCTGAGCACCCAAACAGAAGCTTATGTGGAAAATGGTCTTCTTTTAAAAAAAACCTGCTCAAACTCCAGCAATCCTCAAAAAATCCTTCATGGTTTTTTGGGAGTTGTTTTTTTGTTGTTGTTGTTCTTTTTTTGTTTGTTTGTTTGGGTTTTTTTTAAGAATCCAGTTCCTGGCTTTTAGGAGTTAAACATCTGTAGACAAATTCAGAGAGATTTAAGTCTATAAGATTTAACATAGTATTTTGGAATCTAATTCATAAAAGCACCTTTTTTTCTTAAACTTCATTCAAAAAAACCCTTCTCTCACCTTGCAGTCAGTGGAAACTAAACAGATCAGCAGTCCCTCACAACATATAAATGCCTGATCCAAAGGAACATTTTCCTTTCATGTTTTTCTTACACTTTTCCTTTTTTTGCCACGCACTTTGTCTTTTCCATTTTATTCTAGCAAGTTTAAAGAGAAAAATAAAACAAAACAGAAGTCATATCTACTAATAATTTAAAACACTCATAAAAATAAAGCAATTAAAGTATTCTTAGAAGAAGTCTCTCTTTGTTTGGGTATTCTTATATGGACTGAACTATATTAATATTGGGCATTGAAACCAGGAAGAAATACCCCTATCTGCTTCTCTTTTCTGGACACATTATCCACCACCACTAGTTTCAGGGAGCTGTGTGATGACTAAGGAAATGACTGCCTTAGGTAATAGGACTGTATGAACACTTTCTGCATCAGTTGTGTTTTACAGCCTACTTCTATTTGAGGAAGCAATAGATGTGAAGAAGTAAGCTCTGCGCAGAGAGAACATCACCAGAATTACTTACTTTGTCAGATCTGAAATTATTATATTTATACAATCAGGGTTGGCTCTATATAACATACATTCCACTGGAAAACCTCCATGCTTCTTGCAAAACAAAAAGAGACAGCAAGTTTGCATTGAAGTACAAAGTGATCTCCTTTTGCTTGTAGAGACAGTATCCACATCTTTTCCAAGGAGAGTAAAAACAAAATTGCAGTCACATTGTAATGGAGAGGTGCCTTAAAGCATATACAAATACAAACCAAATGGTTTATATATTATAGCCTAAGCTGCTTTTGTAAAAGGTAATAGAGCTGAAAAATTTCTGCTGCATGTTAAAAGGTACTTAGCCACAGCAATTCTGTTATATGTGAAAAAGAGTACCAACAGAAGACAATACACAGATGAAGAACAAAGGCAATTTGATTGAGAAAATATTTAAGCTATTTGATAAATGTAGATTCCCTTTCTCTTATAACCTTCAAAACTGGAGCATTTCTGGACAATATACCTTCACCTGAAATTCAGCTTGTTGTTGCAATAGAATAAACCTTTCTGTTAAACAAACAAAACACAGCAACAAAATAAAACAATGCAAGACTACCCAAAGAATCAAAATCTCTGTGTTTTCATGAGGGGGAGACATTTAAAACTGAGCAATAATGGAGCTTATTTTAAATAACTTTCCTATAAACTGAACTACCCAGATGTCATGGTTTATGGTCCAGGCGACCCCTTAGACCAGTAAGAGATGCTCTCTGTTAACCCCCCCTCCATCCCCACAGGGGAATAGAAAGGGAATAAGGGAGAGAGATTTATTGATTAGAAAAGGAAACTAGAACAGCTTTAATGAAAATTAAAATAATAATAATGAAAATGGAATATATACAAATATATACAAAACCAGTATTGAACCCAACCCCCCTGATGGTAATTACATCACGGTCAGCACCGAGGCTGTGGATGAATGCTGTATCTCTGAGACAAGCTTTCTGATAAAGGAGATATCACTAGTCACCAAGATCAACTATACTGCTTTCCTGTAATAAACCAATTTTACTCAGTAATTTCTGAGCTACCTCTGATTATTTCTTTTTTTCCATTTCAGGTCCAAAATCTTTAAAAAATTAAGATGCGAACTGTGAAAAAAGTTGTTAATCTAAGTTTAGATTTTAGCTACATGTAATGATGTGAGAAACTTTAGTTCTTCTGACAAAAAAATATAAACAAAATAACATCTCCCCAAAATTAAAACAAAACCAAACAAAACACAAAACAAAAACAACAATAAAAACAACCAACCAAACAAAAGTCAACAACAACAAAATTACCAGCAAATCAGGAAGAGGTTGTAGAAGCCTGAAATTTAGAGGAACACAAAAATACTATATTTTTCTCACATACTATGTGTGTTGGGATTATTAGGAGAAATACTTAGTAATTAATTTCAGTTTCTTGTCTACTCCAAATGAAAAGCAGATTGCTGACATTGCCTGTGATGTCAGTTTTCAGACCATAACCATTCTTTAAACTAGATGGTTCTTTCAAGCTCAGATTGGTCATTGTTATCAATATTATTGTTGCCTAGTTAAAAAGCAATACTTTTTAAAAAACCCACATTTTTCTGTATCCTAACAAATGTAATTTTTCTCCTGAAGAATGAAATTAAACAATGTTCTAGATTTTGATGCACAAGACATCCCCATGCTTCTTTACAAATGAATGTTTTTTCAAGTAGGTTAGTAACTATATGAGCTTCTCTTTTCACAAGTTGCAGTTTGAGGCTACCCTACAGTGAATCTTGTATATTGAGATGCTCTGTACTTCCTCTCTTTCTTGAACTACCTGCATTTAACAAGACTGCAAGGCTGAGTAGGATTGCAGCCTTCCAAGGAAGCCTCTGAAAAGTAACCAAGGATAACTTTCTTCATGGTTTTGAGTCCTTGAAGTGGCGTGCTGAGAACTGCAACAGTTAGGGCTGTGAGGTCTCTAACATTATTTTTGACATAAAAATGAGTAAATACAGCATCTGGGTAACTCACATTTTTTCAAAACACCCCTCTCCACCACAAAAGTACCAAAACACTTAATGGTTTGCAGGACCCTTTGGAGTTGATGGAAACATCCAAGGTATTGTCAACCAGTGGAACACCAGGATCATTGATTCCCTATAAAAGATTTCGAAGTGTCCTGGAGAGATTCAACAGAGAACAACTTTAAAAGCTTACTTCTGTTAATTTATGTTTCCAATTCATCCTGAAAGAGTCTGCTATTTAAGGAAAAAAAAAAAGTCCCAGCAAGAATTAAATTAGAAAAACTAAGATTGTTCTTATGAGACTCCTTATCATGTCATGAAAATGAAGTACCTGACTGAATTCTTTATATGATGGATACAAATTGTGGAACAGAAGATTGCAACATAAACATTTCTCAAATTGACTGAGAAATAAATTGGATACGACCACATCATAGTTGGCTCAGACCACAACAGGTTGAACAAAATTAATAATACTAGCTTTTCCAGATGAGGAGTTTGTCATATATATGTTGATTGATGGCTGTGAACTCGTTCCAAGCTCAGAGGCCATAACAAAAAACAAACAAGCAAACAAACAAAAAATCCATACAAACAAACAAACAAAACTATGAGGCACGGTGCAGTTGGCAACTATGCAGATCAATCAAAGCAATACCTCATTGCTCATGAGACAATGATAGGAAGTGATGTTGTACTTGACAGGTTCAGAGGCATAAGCTCTAGAAAGACCATAGCTCAGTGTAACAGCATTAGCAAGCAAACTACACTGCTGCCTGTTTATGGTTTCTGGAGACTTAAAATGCAGTTTGTGCCACAGGGCAGATGGGTTCTGGGCTGTTGCAGGCTATATGTAGTGGAATCGACATGCTTCAACTCTTCAGTAATTTTCACTTTGGAAATTGTCTTTGGACAAAAAAATCTAATGAAAAATACTTGAATATAAATAATAATAATGAAACAAAACAAACAAACAAACAACCCCCCCTCAAAAAACCCCCAAACAAACAAAAAACACCAGACACATACACAAAACCAAACCAAACCAAAAAAAACCACAAAACAAAAGAGAACACCAAAACCATATCAAACAAAAAAAAGAAAACAACCAACACTATAACAAAAAAGCAAGTACAGTGTGGCTGAAGAATTGTTCCAAACAGAGTAAAAATGGCCTGTGCAAGAATTGCAGTTGGTGAAAAATATCAGAATACTGGGTAACACATGGCCTGAATAATCACTGTAATTTCAGAGACCAGTATCTCAGCACAGGAATTGGTTTACATATTGTCAAGATTTATAGGTTGCATGAAGAAAAAGTTTCTAATTTACAATATGAATATCCTTAGAGAGGCTTAAATAGCTTTTAAAGTGTGTCATTATTATTCTTCTGTATCATTATTTGTTATTCATATAGCATCTCATCATCTGCCAGAAGGATTGTAGGCATATAAGAAACCAAAAGAAGAAAGGTTTACTAGTACCCTTGTTGACAGGTTCATCAACAACACAATAGGATGAAGGAATTAAGATACTAAACCATAATTCTATTATTTTTATTAGTGGAATATCAAAAGCATACCTTTATTATGAATGATAACATTTTTAAGAAACTAATCCCATACAAGAATTTTCCTCCTACAAAGCAAAAGAAATCAAAAAAGAAGTATTATTCTCTCACGTGTATGTAACAGTGCAATAGGAAAGACTATCTTTTTATAGAAATTACTTAATCCAAAGGAATATTATTATTATTGTCAACTGCATTTTTAAGATCTTTTAAAGGTTTATACAATTATATTGGCTATGCTAAAAGCAGGACAAAAAGAATTAGAAAATACTCTTGACTTGTAGATTAGCGGTTCAGAAGAAAACTGAAGTTTGAGTAGCAGAGCAGAGAAAGAGAGAAGCTTTTAACAAAGCCAAAATTTTGTTAACATTTTTGGTGAACCATGTAACCTCTCAAAGACCAATTCTTGTGATTAGAAGTCTCCTTTTACCTGCAAGTAAGTTTGTGTTTCACAAAGAAAATTTTAGTAACTTACTTTATATTAGTTTGATTGATTGTTAAACTGTTTTCCTACTTGTACCTTGCAAACTTTCACACCCTAATACCCATTCCTAACTGTCAATATGTTGTTTGTTAAAGAAGGGAATGTAGGTTCAATTTTGTGTTTGTAATTACCAGGATCTCAAAGATTCCCATTAAAACATCACCTTCTAAAGCTTCCTTGAAATGTAGTTTATATTGCAAGTGCAGCACATGGATTTGTTCATGTACCAGATCTATTCTTAGCTATATCCTTCAGTAAGTGGAGAAAAAAGACATACTCACATACAATCCACTGCCACCCTCACTGTCATCTTTCATCTGTTTGGTTGTTTGTTTTTTGAGCTCTGAAGCAAGACTTACCTCATTTACTTGCCAAGATTACTCTGTGTTGGTATTGGGTTTTTTATTACACTACTGAGTTGGCTTGATGTAAACTCAAAATTACGGAATTGTGCTTTATTGAATGTGATTTAGTACACAACTGAAAAAAAGTTTTCAAAGTGACACTGAAATTCATTATACTTAATCTCAGTGCTACAAGCATGGATGCGAATAGTTCCACTACATTCACTGATCCATTTATTAATTAGTTAAAATATGTATAATACTTTATAATACAAAAGAATATTGTTAAAATTTTTGCTTCACATATTCTACCAAAATGTTTGCTTGTAATGTACTTCTGCTAGAATACAGGCATCACTTTCTTAGACTGCCTGGCCAAGAACGCTCCCTCACAGGCTTTTGAGCATAGAGCTGCCAGTATCATTAGTTTTGGGAGATCGCTGAGTTTACAGTCTCTCTAGGATTTCAAAAAGTCTAGAAAACTTAAAGTCCTGGCCAGATAGCTGCATGACATTGCTTCTGAGAATTAGAACTGTTGTATGATAATTATCAGATAATTTGTAGATTTCAAAAGTGTGAAAACATACTTTATGAACACTATCAAAAGTACCTGAACACGTACAAGTAAATGTACATTTTGAAATAGCACATAAGTTAAAATCAAAGTTAAAAATATGCCTTTGTACATACTGTAAATGTGTTGGTTTATTTCATATTTATTTCTTAGTTGTAACAGAATTTTTTTTTAATCTTTCTACTCCAGTACTTTGCTTTGTTTTATAAAAAGTAATGAAGCCTAGAAATATAAAACCTCATTATAGATCTTTTCCATTAAAAGTTTGCTGAGATGCTGGAAGAAAATATCCATTACTGTGTGTGGATTATGATGTCAGTGGATCAGAAAGATTTCATTGGATACAACTGAAAAATATTCTACTGTTGCATCACTTAAGCTGAGGAAAAAGATTAAGCTGAAACACTTCAAGAGAAAAAAAAAATAATATAATACCATCAAGGGAATATTACGGTTTTACACTTTTCTCTTGAAATTCCTCATTATCTTCAGTTTCTGTGGAGTTACTTTCTTTTCTCCTGCTTTTCATTAGATGTTTAGGATGATTCTCAAGAAGCTTTTAATCTTAATGAATATTTTAAGTACATGCTTTGCTTTAGCAAACATACTTATTCATCAGTCAACTTCTCCTACGTGCAGAGAGTCTTAATTCTGACATTTTTTCCCCGTAAACTTTGTTTGTCTTCTTGAAACAAAAATCCTTCAATAAATAGCTATATTTGCCCATATGAAAGGCTTATAGATAAATGCACTTCGGGTTTTTTTTAATCTAAAATAATCTTTTAGATCTAACATCTCTTATGCCCTTTTATCACCCAACATCCCTATTATGGAAATTTAATTTTTAATATGAACCTATGCAATATTAAAAAGCACCACACATTTTCTGCTAGTCATTATTACTCAGAATATACAGACAATTTAAACAAATATCAGATTGAAAGAAACCATTCCTAATTAAACTAGAGATGAAAATATGAGACAAACCATTCCTAATTAAACTAGAGATGAAAATAATACAGTGTTGTTTGTAAGAAAGAAGGAAAAAATCAGAAGCAATTCTCACTGAAGCTCATTTTACTTCCCTATGATTATGATCATCTTTAAATACTTAATTTTAATCAATCACATTTATACTGGAATATAAACTTTTTTTTTTCTATGAAAGAAAGTGTATTACAAGTGCAACTTTTACTTCATTATAGGATGATATTTTGACACTAGCAACACCTTCATACTTCACTATGCCTGAAGAGTTTAATTTCTAACAGTAAACTCACAAAGGTTAAACTACTTATTTTAGAATAAGGCAGTGAAAATGCTCTGTTGCTCCTGCAGCACTATTTCCAAATCCTTCAGACTCCTGTGAAGAGAGTTTCACACAAGTTAATCTACATCAGCATCTTCAAGTGACTGCCAATCCGGTGTTTGGGGTTTTTTTGTTTAATTGAGGGACATTTTCTGCTCAGAAATTCCAGAATCATCTTTTCAGCACATAATTCTACTTTTTTTTTTTTAATGTTTGTTTTCTTGATCTTTCTTTCTTTCTGATTTATGATAAGAATTTAAAAAAAAAAATAAATAAATCATATTTGGTTGATATAATGAATCTGAATAAACCAGAAGATCACTTAGTAAGAGATATGAAATATGTAATCTTTTGCTCTGCTTGTGCTTCTGAATAGACTCACAATTTCCACTTAGCCTTTTGGTTTCTCTTCTGCTATAACTAAAGTAGATGTAAAAAGTTTTGCATATCAAAAGAAAATTAGTCTGTATGGTCTGGATGGAAAACCTCATCTACAGATGTGAATTGTGGACATTTGATTCTACTTGAGAATTATACTTATGAATTTTTATTTTTTTTTTTTTTTTTTTTTTTTTATTATTATTATTTTGCTCTTTCCAGTTAGGTTTAAGTATTTGTGACAATTATTAATCTGAAGTTCTGGAAAGTTAAGGCTTTCCTTATCTACAGAACTAGCTTAGCAGATGCAACACAAATAATGGCAGCATCACTTTTTTTTTTTTCCTTGGTCCTAGAATTGTCTTCTCACTATTTTTTAGAAAATTCTCATTGAGAAACCATCCGTACTCCAGTACCAATTTTCTGATGTGGAGAACAGACTAAATTATATGATGTGGTGCTGATTCTGGAGTGAAATTCAGTCAAATAAATAACATCCATTAAGAAACAAACCAACCAACCCTAGTTTAAACAGTAATTACTAAGTAGGGTACTAATTTTTGACTGTTTCATCCAGATATCTCAAAAAAACCTAACTGATGTACTAGCTGGCAGACACTGCTCATTCTCCTGAAATGGCTTTTCAACTATTGGCACTTTTTCTTCAGAATTTCCTCATTTCTCTGCTCCAGCTGCTATATAGGCTGTCTATTGCTTGAAGTCAGTCAGTCAGTCAACTACTTTTAGAACCAAAAAACACTTCTCTTTTCTTTTCTCTTATAAAATAGCACCCTGAGACATCTAAGTAGAAAAAATTGAAACTGAATTACTAAGAGGCTAATATATTTAATAAAAATATATAAATAAATAATATTTAATAAAAATAAATAAATTCAGAAGTCTGTATTTTTCACATTTTATGGGCAAAAAGCTAAAACATTGTGCTTGAACACAAATCATCAGCCTTTGACTGTTTCGTCATCATCTTTTTTTTAATTGTAATTAATCTGATTTAACACATAACAAAACACAAAATGCACTGAACTACTATTTAATCCTTATTTCGTGTCATCATATCAGAGAACTGTTGCTGAATCATCTTACCACCTTCTACATCAGACACATATAATTGGCAATTTTGCCATTAACAAACCTTTGAATTTAATTTGCAATTCCCTATTCAACTTTAACTTTGTCTCCCTAGTAATGCAGCTTATAATGTACACTACTAGGAATGTAGACATCTGTGGGAAAACAACAGGCTGTTTACAACCACACAGGACACATGTTTTTTCTGACCATAGGTGGACATAATTTCATTTTTTTCTGAACTATTAGAGTTTATATTTTTCTGTAAAAGGAGGGAAAAAAAATAATTAAGTAAACCTGCCACATGTGCTATAACAAAATTGTGAAGGGCTAGGTTATCAAAGCAAGAGTGTCTAATATGTCAGGAACTAGATGGATGTGACTTGATTTTACTTTGTAAGCTTCTGCAAAGGTGATTCTGAATGACAGATTGGTCTATATCTGTTGTACTTAATACTTCAAATGCAAGTACTAGACACAAGCTTTCCAAAAGGATACAAAACATGAAGGCATATGAGAACAAAGCAAAGGAAATGTTTTATATTTCTGCTGATAATTGACTGCAATTTAAAAACAGCTATGAAATAAAAAAGTCTGTGTGCTTTCTGTAAGAAATTAAGATTCAAACTTTGTAGTAAACACTTAAAATTTAAAATTTAAAAAAGTAATGAAATTAGAGCTTTTTATTGAAAAGACTTTCAAAATTGTTACCTAAGATGTGATCATCATATTAAATCCAGCAAGCATTTATCACTATCTACTCAGAAAAAGACTTAATTCATATTACCCATTATAACAGAATATGTTGTATGCCTAACAAATCAAATCAAAAAGCAGTAAATACAACTGAAATAAGAAAGCATTTAACCTCCTGATACATTCCAAAGGTGCTGTCTTCAAGTCCTGCTCTGAATAAGTCACTACTGATCAGTCTTTGCCTAAAATCTAAACATATTCTATTACTCTAAATATTGCCTATCTTGTTACTATACTTGATTGCCATGAACAGTACTTCACTCAATTGTACCTGGACTTTTCAAGGATTTAGAAAAAGAAAAAATACTTTCCAAATTTGTGGCAAGGGCTCAGGGCACAGAACTTTGAAATACATCAATTTTTTCCAAAATGTAACTTCTTTCTAATACTTGTCCTGTTTCTGTTTGTGTCACTCTGTCTTCTCCCATCTGCTCACTTGTTTTTTCACATTCCAGGAAAATTTGCCCTCAGAGGCTACTTCTAACAAAAGACTTCCCAATTACCAATGTAGAGTTACAAATATAGCACAAAAATAGGGTATGGTGCCAGGAAAAGCATTTGGGTTCCATCTTCCCTAAAGAAATCAGCATGATTTCTACTCTGGCAGAAGGAACTGAGAATCAGCAACTAGATTATTTTTCCCTTGTGAGCTCTGTTCTTGCCAACGCAATGACAAACTGCAAAGGGTAGCTTTACATGTTAGCTAGGAAACACATGGGTAAAACAAAAGCAAACAAAAGTCCTAAACAACACGGAAACAAATACAAAGTCCCAGCAGCAGAGTGACAAGATTTGCCAAGCCTCTGGTGGTTATAATCCTTATTTGTAGGTTCATATCACTGCAGTCTAGTTGTTCTTCTCATCTGTGGAAGTTTTAACTATCTTCCCCAGCATGTTATCTCCAACACTCTTCTCAAAGTACTAACCCTCCATCTGAATTATCACACTGACTTTTTGTAATGTAGTTCCAACTGACTGAAATAGGACTTAAGGTTTTCAATTCTGTATGTACATATGGAAACACACACTTAAATGTAAATATATACACATACATTGAAAGTGCAGCTGAAGACTGGAAAGTTTAATGATCCACAATAAAAAGGCTTTCATCTATGATCTATGATCTATCATAGATTTTGCCTAATAATAACAGCAAGAACTTTTCACCTCTTACTGTATGACAAGGACCTCTATTATTTTTAGTAGGCTGCAATTTAAGTTTGCCAAGTTATCACAGAAAGTTGTTACATCGAAAGAAATACAGTAACCAGTCATGCCCACATTGCTTAGTGTTTCCTGAAACATCATTAATTTATTTGAATTTCATTTCCAAGAATAGTTCTTGAAGAAAGGTTTCTTTTCTTTTTTATTTTTTTTTTCTAAAAATTCTTTTTAGAAAGAGAGACAGTTGCAAAATGCTCAATATCCTACAGTTAATGGGCTTTGAATGGGCTCCCTCTCAGAGTAGAAAATCAGTTCACCCAAATGTCAAGGAGAGAGAACCTGGGATGAATTTTCCCATACAAACCATTCAGCTTCATATCCAAAGACAACAATGGACAGTGTTCTTTAATTGTAGAAAAAAAAAGGAAAAAAACCCCACATTAATTTAGACTTACAGGATGCCTGTCATAATGTTTCTAAATGATGTTACATTTATAGTGCTCATAAAAGAAAGTTAAATCACAAAGCACGTAGAACATCACAAACATAACTGAACATGTCTGCTCCCTAACAGGCTCTATTACATACCACATCAAAGCTTTAACATATAAAAAGGTAAAATTTCACCTATATACATAATCTATTCATGAAACCATGTCTTGTGAAAATAAATTATGGAAAACTTCAATCTTCACTTAGGTAACTGTTTAAGACAGAGCAAAGACACACAAGTATAAACCTACTCTGCAACATTCTATTCTATTCTATTCTATTCTATTCTATTCTATTCTATTCTATTCTATTCTATTCTAGTAGAAGATTTTAAATAGTGCTGAGGCCATAGTGCCAGGTTAATTTACAGTGAAATCAATTTTTAGTTATATTTATAAATTATTCAAGGAGTAACAAATAGTGCAAAAATTAACACATTCGCATTTACAATTTAAATCTTACAAGACATAGCTAGACACAAACAGAAAGAAGCAGCATCATGATAAGAAGATGTAATTTCTTTCACTTCATCATCACATGGAACGGGAAAAGAAAAACAGATTTGAACATTATTGTTAGCTGCCTGAATGATGGAAGTCTTCTCGTCACATGGGTATTAGCTAAGTAGAGCTCTCTCTCTCTCCCCCTGTAATGTAAAAATATATGTATGTGTCTCAGCTGGCATAACTATAATCTTCTCACACATTAGAAACACAAAATGTCTACCAAAAAAAGCCAAGCTAATACAGTATAGAACTAGTGAAAAAGGGGGCTACAGAATGTGTAACATTGTGTGGTAGGTTCATCTTGGTTCCCACCCAGCTACTCTCTCACTCCCTCCCCTTAACAGGATAGAGGGAGAAAATATGATGAAAAAAGCTCATTAGTCAAGATAAGGACAGGGAGGTCACTCACCAATTAATGTCATGACAAAACATACTCCATCTGGTGACATTAATTTACTTTATTGCTAATTAATAAAAAAGTAAGATAGTGAGAAATAAAAGCAAAAATAAAAATATCTTTCCCCCCTCCCTTCTTCCTAGGCTCAGCTACACTCCCTACTCTTCTACCTCCTCATTGTGAGAAGCAGAGGCAGATAGGGAAAGGAGGTTGTGATCAGTTCATCACACATTATCTCTGCTGCTCCTTCCTCCATATATTTTTCATCTGCTGCAGTATGGGAACCTTCCCACAGGAGACAATCTTTCATGAACTACTCCAGCATTGGGCCTTTTCACAGGGTGCAGTCATCCAGGAGCAGACTGCTCTAGTGTAGGTTCCCCACAGGTCCAGAAGGTCCTGTAAGGAGCTTGCTCCAGCACAGGCTTCCCATGGAGTCACAGCCTCCTTTGGACATCCACCTGCTCCAGCATGGGGTCATCCACAGGCTGCAAGTGAATATCTGCTCCATCATTAACGTCCATGGGCTGCAGGGGGACAACCTGCAGCTTCACCATCATGGGCTGCAGGGAAATCTCTGCTTCAGCACCTTGAGCAGGTCTTCCCCCTCTTTATTCTATGACCTTGGTGTCTGCAGAGTTGTTTCTCTTACGCATTCTCACTACTACCGGCTACTGTACAGCATTTTTTACTTTTTCTTAAACATGTTATCACAGAGGTGTCACCAGTGTTGATGATGGGCTCAGCTTTGCCTAGTGGCAGATCTGCCTGTATTGTGATTAGCTTTAGGAGCTTAATAGGTACCTCTTTAAAGCAAATCAAATCTCCTCTTCCTCCCACTCATAAACTATTATGTGTGTGTAATGTCACTGTTGCCATGTGCTTATTTTTTTATATATGCACACATATCAGCATGTAAATTCCTTTTGTATATGTGAGCTGCAAAAATGTGTCTTGAAAATAGCTTCTACCTTATAGCATAAAAGGGTTTTACTTGAGTAACCCCCATAAAATCAAAATCTGACTTTGTCCCATTAGAATTCTAGTCCAAGTGAAGTCATGCATCGTGTTTCAGTGATTGAAATGGAAATTAGTCTAACATGGGAACTCTTGGTCCTATAGCCATTAGGTGAAAATGCCTATATACAAATTTTATGGTATTTTAATTGACAGAAAACAGTCTATTTTATCTCCTAAGCTATAGACTTTTGACAGATAATGATTTCTCCTAACCATTAAGCTATTAATTTCCGAATTTGATTCTCTCTAGTATGGTGTATTACTTGCCTACTGGCCTCTCACAAAAAGTTACCTAGTTCTCTCTCAAAATGAAGTGTCAAAATGTCAAAGACAGAAAGTGGAAAATAAATGTCATGTTCCTGAAAACCTTTAGTTAAACCATTTAGTTCTGACATTTCCCTCAGATGTTTTGGGGTTTTTTTCCACTTAAATTAATCTATCACTAAATTCCTAGGAGTCCATGCAGTTATTCATGTGATGATCTATTAGTAATTTAAAAAGTCTTCAAAAAATTAGACTCATTGTATTTACTACTGGTAAGGGCAAAGCAGTAAGCAAGATGGCAGGAAGTTTCACACAAAAATAGCTTCAGACAGATAAACAACCAATACACTTGAATATTTAATGCTTTTCAAGACTCCAACACATTTCTCTACTCTTTTAGAAGCTCAGTGGATAACTCAGAGTCCCATTCATTAATCATCATGCTTGTTGAGGATAGGTAAATTCATCAACAGACAAAATAAATTTCAAGTATTTTTTATCAAGACAAACAAGGGGAAAAAAATCCTCCTATACATATCTTGACGTTCTATATTTTTCCAAAATTAATAAAAGTGTTTGACATGTACATGTCCCATCATATTTGACCAACACTTTCAGTTCATTCAAATAAAAATTTTAGTGGAAATTAGTTATTTTTTGCCTTTTTTTTAACAAGATTTGAAAAGATTTTAAAATATAAAGAAGACAGACAGCTATAACTCAGTAATACCAGGAAACAGAGAGGTACATGTTCACATACACATTTGTTAGAGTTTTCCTTATCTCATTTGAGTGTTTTGATACAGCAAGGTTTTGACTACTTGGGGATGAATTTACTACTCTTGAATATGTTTAGAATTTTTCTAGTCCTTCAAATATTTTATATTCTATTTTTAGGATTAAATTAAATTATCTGGTATTTAACTAGTACCAATTTATAATGTAAAATAATATTCCTGTTTACATTAGAAAAAGTATTGTTACAAATTCTCAATAAAAAAGATTAATTAGTGTACCAGGGAATCAAAGCTATTAAAGCTTTTCAAGCTTGTTACAAGACAACTGGTCAACCAAAAGTAGACAATAATCTTATGATCATATAATAACAACTTTTCCATTCCAGTTTTGTCTTATAAGGAGCGTGAAACTTAATTCAGTTTCTTACAATCCATTTTTTTGGTGTTACAAATACCACAGTCATGACTACTTAATGTCAAGTCTATACAACAGTAGGGGCCATATTCACTACAGACATTGGTAAGTTGTATAATGAATTTCTAAAGATCAGTAGTGTGAGTGTGACAGAGCACTGGAACAGGCTGCCCAGAGAGGTTGTGGAGTCTCCTTCTCTGGAGACATTCAAAACCTGCCTGTACACTTTCCTGTGTGACCTGATCTAGGTGATCCTGCTCTATCAGGAGGGTTGGACTAGGCGATCTTTCCAGATCCCTTCCAACCCCTAATGTTCTGTGATTCTGTGATAGCATTTTATCATGTCATTCACTTACTTACTTGCATAATTCTCTTGTAATTTATCACTACCACAATATCATCTATATTTGTAGCATGAAACCTTACAAAAAAATTTGGTTGCCATGTACAGGAAGATGGTAAATGCATAGCAGTTACTGAACTGATAATCCTAAGGTGGTTGGAAATTATCATAATTAGTTTTCGTTAGTCTAATCAAAATTGCCTTAGGTGGGAATTTAATCACATACACCATCATTTTAAACAAAGACTAAGTTACTGATAGAGCAATTAAATTTTACTTTTTAAGATCCTGTACTCCATATTGGTTAAGAATAAAATAATTAATTTTGTACACATAGAGTATTTTCCCATAATTTTTAAAATAGAATACTTACAAGAAAAATGAGGACCACTCTTCTGTAATCTGTACTGTGTATGTTGATGCAGATATTATCAGGGATCACATGTGAATTACAAACAAAGTAAGAAACCTGTGGTATCCATTAGGATACACATTAGTTGACATTGACTAAAGTATAATTGTACAGATTCTGCAACATGCTTTTGAAGAAAATGTATTTAAATATCATTACACTGTTGGATAAAAACCAATTGTCTTTTCCAGAGTTTAATTTAACATGGCATGACAACTTAAGCTTATGAAAAAAAAATAAATCTATTACTTATGGTTATTTTTCTGTTTTCAAATCTCACTTCTCACCTGAATTTGAGCATACAAATATATAAAGGAAAACATAAGAAAATAAACTCCTAAACCAACCATTTTAGTTAGATTGCTATGCTATTGTCCATAACATTTTTTAAACAATTTTGGTTACCGAGGGTTATCTTCACAGGTTAAGTTTTCCAAAGCCTTTTTTATACTGAAAAGTGACAAGTTTTTATGTTCCTAGTTTCAGCATTTCTTGGAGGTGTTCTGGGAAGACCACTCCAATTGTATTCATTCAGGAATTGAATGAATTCCATATTACATGATCACTAAACCTAAATTACAGACTTCCTTATTTTTTTTATCTCTTTTCCTGACTCTGGGAGCACCTCATAGCTTATAGGATTCAGTGGCAGTTAGTAAATAAATAGTCAGAAAAAAAATATTTGAAAGATTGTGTTATACAAGGCACTCTGGAGAACATTCATTCCCACTGATGCAGTTAGAAGTTTCTTAATTCTCTCAGAATACACAAAGTAGTTAGTAAGAGGAAAATAAATCTCCCTTCTGCATAAGAAAATGTCCAACTGAATGAGCAGATATTTTAAAAAATAGCTAATATAAGAAATTACAAATATATATATATATTAAAGAATTGTGTCATTGTTCTTTGGTCAAGTCAAAGGGATTTTTAACAGCAGCTTGCAACATGGTAGTTGGGTGAAAACACCATGCTCTGGCCTAGGTCTGCCTGAAACTATCTGTGCTTCACAAAAAGTAAGGTATATAATTCCTCCTCCTGACCTCTCTACTTACCAAATCCTTACTGGGATAGTATTACTCTACAGTTCTTTTGTGATTCCTGTTCTCCTGTTTATGCTGAGACATCTAAGAAAGGGACAACCAAATAACAACTGCTCAACCCATGAAGATCCTGCTTTTGTGTTTCATCTGTGCACCAGTTACTAATATTGGAATGAAAATATTCTAACTCTTAAGGTAGTGAGGAATTTTAAAGTTTGTTTGTTTTTTCATTTTGGATGACAGATGACTATTTAAAATGGTGTACAAGATTGTAAATGAAAAGGAAGACGTCCTAAAACCTTCAAATCTATGCTTCATTCACCAGGTCCATCAGCTAATACAGTATGTTTGGAAACAGCTTTCTGTACAACTAAAACAGAGATATGAAGCTGACTTTATGGAGGAGCACTAACACCAAGTAAATACGACTAAAAAAGGGAAAAAAACCCCAAACCTTCTGTTCTATACCAAGTACAGAAAACTTAAATTAGCTATTCATACTATTTTGGTTTTCAATCTACAAATTATTTCCAGATCTTCCATTCTTCTTTAGTAAGTTTCATTTCAGCAAAGTTCCTTGTAAGCAGGATCAGCTGTATTTTTACTGAGTCTTCATTCTGACAGTAGCTAATCTTCAATAACAGGATTTGTAGTCAGTCGAAACGTATTAGTAGGAATGCTAGCTATAGGCCAAGTGTACTATTTTTAGATACTCATATTTTTTAAAAAGTCTGTATTATAAAATAATTTTGTGCAATCTACAAAAAAAATGCATTGTTCTTCATTATATTGTCTCAGCTAATAAGCCAATTTCTCTGTAACTATTCAGAATGCTAATCCATGTACTCTAGCTGAAGGCTATTATCAGCCAGAATGCATGAATTTATATGAGTATTATACAGTCATTATAAACACTGATTATGCCAACTGTTATGTTCTGATTGGCCACCACTTTCAGAACTCACCACCTCTAAACCCAAAAGTTGTCTCTTTTTTCTGTCCTGTAAGTACACAAAGGCCAAGAGGTTAAACAGAATAAAACATAGATACAAGTACCTATGCATCTTATTAAGATTTCCCACCAACTTTTATTAGAAAACCCTGTTTTCAGTTCCTAACAACAGTGCCAGACTTT
>JAAGNO010002203.1:0-18423 GCA_033439905.1 Ceryle rudis
ATTTTTAATTAGAAAATTTTGAAAAATGTAAGAAAATTATGAATTTTTAGTTCAAAAAACTTGATGGGAAAATTAAAAAAAAAAAAACTGGAATAAAACCTGACAAAGCCAATTGCAAGATACTTGAGTTACAGACTTTGTCATACTTGTGCCTTTGCTGGACCAAAATATACTGGCTATTCATGCAGTGCCTCTATGCAAGAAAACTTCCTGATATAAATTCAACAAGAATGAGAACTATTACATATTCTGACCTATATAAATTTCTCAAATATTTTGAATACAAGGGTGATTTCTATTGTATTCTGTGATTTTGAAAGTCCACTAATTGCAAGACATTATAAAATAAATGTAAGTTATTTGAATGGGCACCATCCAATGGACAGGTGTTCATCTAAAAATTCGACAGAATCATCAGCAAGCTGGCAGTTACCAGTGGGGTAAGGGGTGTTAAAAAATTACTGGGTTCCCAGCTGAACTTCCTATTTAACCACAGGGATGATCAAATTAAGTCAAGGTCATGTATGTGACAGAGCAGCTGTGCCGTGAAACAGATAAGAAATGCTGGTGTATATATATAGCAAAGTTGTTTTGATTTTCTAATCCACTATTCCAGTCTTCCCCCAATTCACGGCCACTGCGGGCAAGAAAGTGGCTTCCTGCATTCTCAGCCTTTACTTTGGCCTCTGGATGTTCATCTCCTTCCCAGGCTGCATGAAGCCTTCATAGTGGAGCACCCCCTAGAACTCACTGCACCACTTCAGTGGCCCACGTCTGGTCTATGAGGAAAGCTATTCAGCTGTCCAATACAGCAGAATAACCAACAAATTTCCACACCCCCAATAAAAAGAGAAATGTTTAAATCTCCTTAAATTTTACACTCAGATGTAGCCCATCTAGAACTCTTAATAACCACTACAAATATATGCTTTTAACATAGCATGGTTTGAGGTCCTGTAGTGCTTTAACTTCATAATTATGATTTTTCGGTAAAAGAAAATAATTTTATTTATGGCAGTTAATGCACAGGTACTGAAAACAGTGCTTTTAATTTTTTTGGTACCCATCTGTCCTCCTCTTAACTCCATCTGCTTCCTTCACTCATGGCACTGGAATCTGCTTCACAAAATGGAATGCAAACTCTTTCATGTAGCATAGTGTAAGTTACCTAGTTACCCAGCTGAAAGACGTTTGCAAAATAAATCACTTTCCTTGTACTCTGTAGAAGGCAACAGACACAGAGTTTGTTGTTAATGTGTGCCTGAGCAATCCTTCTTTCAACAAAATATGCAACTGTCAGTAAATTTCCTCTAATTTCAGATTGTGCACTTCAGAATAATACCTTGAAAGATGATCATTTTAATCAATTATTGATTACACCTTGGGGACTTTCCACTGATTCCACTTGATGCTTCATTTAAAATGGTAAGTACCTACCATTACTTTATGATATTATAAATGGATTTAGATTTTTATAGTTAACAGTATCAATGCACAGCACTATATGATTTCACTGGATAGTATAGCTTTTATGAAACTGTGTTGAAGATACAATAATAAGGCTGAAATTTTTTTTTTTTAGAAACTTTGTATAGCACAAATAAAGGCACTAGTAAAATCATTTGTTCTATGGGATACTAAAAGCAGAGAACACTTCCACTATTTTCTCACTTTTAAGGCAGTGTGGTGAGGTTTTCCTATACTAATGCTGTATCTAGAACACCTATATGTCCTAAATACTTTGGTTCATGCATTTACAACTTCATTATTAGCATGATATTAAAAGGAAATATTTGTATTTTATTTGCAGCTAGAAAGGACTTTAGACTAACAGAGAATTTATACAGAATACTGAATATACAAGAACATGCAAGAGTACTAGCATACAGAACACAGCTCACAGGAACACGTTTAAACACACAACTTTGTGACAAAAGTGACAGTAACTCACCTTTTTTTTTTAATCCCACGTGTTATTTTACTGAAATTTCAGTAGTGTAGCTGACTATAAGAAATTTAGAGTCAAAAGCAGTAAATTACCTAGCCTCCTGAGACATGGAAGCAGCATTTATAACACAAGGGAATTTTAAAATGTGTAGTGAGAACTTGGAAATTAAATGTTCTTCCAAGATGAAAAATTGAAGCAAATGCTGGTAATAGCTCTTTGTAAAATAAAACTTTCATGTTAGAGATCCATTGTAGTGATGTAGATGTCTAAATAATTGAGGATTGCAATTCTTCTAATCTTTATGTGTACATTTAAATACACATAGTCCATTTCTCCTTTCTATGGCAGAGTTTGAAGTACTTACAAATGAAAGCAAAAAACCAAATGGCTGGTTTTAATCATACAGGAAAAAATTAAAGTCTATAATAAGTCTCATGGTCTTTTAAAAACCATTAATAATAAAATATTTGCATAAAGTTAAAGCAAGAAAACATACGTGAGAAAACATCTTTTTGGCATCTGCAAACTCTTTCTCTTGATCTGCTCTATAAATAGAAACTAATTATGGAGACACTAAAATCAAAACAATGCCCCAGAAAATAAGAAAGGCTGTCTTTTAAAAATATACTCAAAATAACATAAGTAAATCTGTATCATACAGATACACAACCATTAAACACATCTGAATTATAAATCTTTTTCTGTCTAGTCTTCCTCTTTTTTCAAGCAATGGTTAAATTTCTACTAACTCCATTCAAAGCAAATCAACCTTGACGAATTCTTTCTCTAGTAGTATTTTCTTGCCTACAGAGTATCAGTAGTAAGTGTGAATGTCAGAACAACTGTCCAGGCCCTAGTGAAAAATAAACAAACAAACAAAAAGCATTCAGTCTTCTAAATGAATGCCTGAGCTCTAACTTTTAGGTGAAGACAGAAGTCAGTTCTGTTCATACTGCTCTCTTACTCAGAATCTAAAATTTAAAAAAGTGGCTTGGGGAGTGCTTAGTAATACAATCCATTTCTTCACAGGAATTTGATATGTTTTCTTGTAAAATACTTTTATTCTCCTGCTTGGTTATAAATATAAATTTAGAAACAAATATGATCAGAGGTTAAATTCCAAATCCAAAACCTGACACAATGTAGGGGTGAGCAGTGAGGTTGAAATTTCAAATTAATATGCTGAGTCAGTCCTGTCAAGGTGGGTGTAAAGGCTTCTCAGTTTCAGAGTACCTCAGCTGCTCTCTTTGGGCAGTAATGTTTCCCAGACTCACTGCAAAAGTGCGTATCAAGCTGTTTCTTAGAGCAAATAGCAACCTGTTCATATATCAGCAAAAGAAGCCTAGCAAAGGACAAAATAGAAGGCAATTTAGGCACTCGGAGCTGGAGAGCACCATTAGAGGGACTAAAATGGAACCAAGTGGGGAAAGTTACCTTCCTTGGGAACTGAGGGTAGGAGGTGGCTGAATGGAGCCACAGAGCTCAGCCAAGTTAAAAGTTGTATTCTGGATTTCACAAAATTAAATACAACCACAATGTTTATTTTTAGACAGCTGCACTAAAAGAAGGGAGGTTAGGATGCCAGAAATTTTTATCCTTCACAGTCGCTCAGGAATCTGAGCTGTATGATTGCAGATGCTTGCAAACACTGATACTGCAAGATACAGCAATGAGCTACAATTCACATAGTTTTAGCACCAAGCAACAACCCAGCAGTCAAAAAAATTGTCCCATTAGAACAGTGTACAAACTGACAATCTGCTATGCTGCTTTACAAAATCAGCATGGGAGGAAATATCTTTAGGTTTGCCTTAACCTACCATCTGTCCACACAAAAATTCAAAATGCATTAATTTACATATAATATTTTGCAAGCCCACTGCAGCCATTAAGCATTATTCCTTTCCCCCACCCTTAAAAGGGACTTTCCCCACCTTAAAAGGGACTATTCTGTATCCCTTCAGTCATGGCATATACATTGTCTGTGAAGAAAATAAGCCAGTGCAACTAAGTACGTATCAGTATGAAAAATAACAGTCTAGGATTGAATACACAACCCAGTTCTCCATTTGCTATATACTGCTACCCTGAAGTGCAGAATATTTGCACAAGTACAGGGAATGCTCAGATGCGGCACTTTCAGCCCAGACCAGTCCTAGTCTGTGCCTTCAGAGATCTATTTCAAACCAGCTGGACATTAACCTAAATATCATTTACTTGATTTTTCAAATAAATTAGACATTCTTACTCCTAACTTCCTGAATGCAGCAACATTTTAATCTACCCTAAAGTGAGGACAAAATGAATCTTGTACATCTAAGTGGATGCTTATGGCAGGCAAAATGAAAAACAGGCATAATCATTTAAAGCAAAAGTAGTTAGATCACAGGTAATGCATTTAAATAGTTACAGCAGCAATTATTCCATTTCCAGCTACTGGAGACTGTGAGGCCATAACCCAAAAATTTAGTCAGTGTCTTTTGGTCTGTAGACAAGCGCTAACCTGCAGGATTTTAGCTTTCTGTGGTTAACTGATCAGAACATGCTTTTCATTCATTCTTGGTTTTTAGATTTTATTGTTAATGCAGAAAATCTGCATAATACTGAACCCTGAAAGTGCAGTGTCAAATAAATGGAGCTAAATATCAACAGAACAGGGCCTGTTGCTCTTTTTCTTAATTTTTCTTATTTAATTATCTGAAAACTTCACTTCTGAATCTTAATTCACTCACACACAACTTCATTAATACAAAATTATGATTCCCTGTGATGTTTCATGTCCTTCCAGAAAGCTGACTTCAAAATCACACAGACTTTGGAGGGGGAGGGTGCCAAGAAGGAAACACACTGGAACAACCTTAGCTTGCATTATTGAAAGCAAAATTCACTTCACACACCCAAATTGAATGGAATCTTGGAGGTGAGAAAAGAATAGGGATTACATAAAGCAAGTTGTGGGAATGATACCTGGAGGAACCTGACAAAGAAGATGCATCTGCATTAATTTAATGAAGAGAAAAAAAAAAAAGAAAAAAAAAAGGAAAATGTTGACAATGTGTTAGCATAGCCTTTTGAAAAAGAGGGAAATAAATTGGAAGGATTAAATAGTATTTATCAATAGTCAGAGGGATATGCCTCTTTCTTTTCTCCCCTCCCATTTTCTGCAGTACCAAGTTCAGCATTATCAGTAGAACATTTTTTGCCTTCTCAAAGTTATGAGCAGCAGTCCAGCTGCTATGAGCATGGCAAAAGTTGCTCGACTGTGACTGGTTCTTTCATCTACTGAATAATCTATTCTAATTAATATATTAAAGAATAAACCCTACACAGTTTTCATGATAGCAACCCGAGGAGCTATACTAAAGTTACAGTTAATTATGTATGTATATACCAAGTTTAGTCTTCTGTAGAGGACCCCAGGCTTGGCATGAAATTGCTCATCTGCGTGATAGGCAGACAAGAACAAACTGCACTGATGCTCAACTCACTGTAACAGGGATATCTACCTTGCAAAACGAAGTGAAATTCCACTTTTCTCAAGCATCATTCCTCATAGAAAGAAATAGCATTTGCTCGTTTTATTTATACAAGTTTAGAGGACACTGACACACATACATACGAAAAGGAGCACTGAGAGCAATTCTGTTATGTGCTAGAGGAGGACTGCAGAAGAAATATGTGAACAAGAACCACATATAGTTCAAGTCCTCAGTAATGTCAAGGTAGCAAATTTATCCATGATAACCACTGAAGGTATGCCAAAACACACCATGCTAGTGCAAGTGTATTATTTGCTTTATTGTGCCAAAGCTTTTATAGGTAACTCACAACTGCTTGGTAGTTCACATAGGAACTTTTGATTTCTTCTGGTCTGGCTATTACAATCACCATGTTCTATTTCTCGAGTTAGTCCTTTGCCTGTCCCTTACTTTCAGACACTGCATGGGATTGGGCTAGGATAGAGCCAGTTTTCTTCACAGCAGTTTGTATGGTGCTGTGGTTTGGGCCTTTGACCACAACAGCGTTGTTAACATACCAGTGTTTGAGCTATTGCGGAACAAAGCCCGCACAGTGTCAAAGCCTTCTCATGCCCTGCCACTGAGTAGGCTAGAGGCGCACAAGAAACTGAGGACACAGAGCCAGGGGCATATCCCATACCATACCACATTGTGCTCAGCAATAAAATGAGGGGGAAAGGAGGAGGAAGGGGGTCGTTTGGGGTTTATGGAGTTTGTCTTCCCAGGTAACTGTTCTGCATAATGATACCCTACTTTCCTGGAAATGGATAAATATCTGCTTACCAGGGTTAATCCACAACTGACAAAAAATATCCAGCTATTTCAATTCATAGCAAAATAGCAATGTATCCCTCCCTCTTTTCTCCTCTTTGCATCTCTTTCTTTTTTTCTTTAGTTATTAACAGAAAACTGAAAGCCTTTACTAAGAGCTAGAACAAAATGAACACAAATGTCAGGCTTTTACGAGATCACAAAATACTTGTATTTAACTCTGGCAAGTCTGCATAGAGGGAAAGTACCATGAATGGAAGAGGTCTGAACTGCATCATCTGTCTAATTTTTTCAGTATTTCATTTACACTTCTGCTTCTATTTCATTCCTACAGACCATGTCATCTAATTACTCTGTTTTACAAGTTTATTGAAATACATTGCTGTAGCCAGGAAGATTAGTTGTGCTTATTTGATCTCTTACTAACAAAACAAAAGACAGAAGCAGATGACTATGACTTTAAATCCTGTCCTAAGAGACATAAGCTAATCCACTGCACTGATAAAAAAAAAAGATTGCTTTAGATTCACATATACAATAAAAATCCCCTCAAATAATATTTCTTATGCAGACCAAACCCAAATCAAAAAATAAATTACATTACATAGTTCGACACAGAAATACAATGGTTAACATTGCATAAGCCAATCTAGGTCAGAGCTGCCACTGACTTCTATATGACATTGCAGGGTTTTGTGCTTGTCCTCACCCTGAAAATATACATCTGTGTGAAAAAGTATTTTGCAAAATGTTTTTTGATTCCCTAACTTCATTTTCATAAGGTCATACTAATTTTCCTTCTAAATGACTGTTCTGAAATGTTATGAAAGTACATGAAAAAATAAATATATGCTGTTCTTGAACTTACTCAGTTAACAGTAACTGCCATATGAACAAATAACATTCCAGGTAGACTGAAAACCATTTTTCTATTACAAGTACATTAGAGATGTAATCTTAGATTTTGATAATATATCAAGAATTAATCTCAGAGAAAGATCAATAATGTGTTATTGATTGCAAATTTTTTTTTTAAAGTTAACAGATACGTCTACTGTCGCAATTTTCATTAGGCTAAACTAAGACTTCTGAAATGCATCTCTGTAAAAAGCTTGACTGTGTTCTATAATGACGTAATTTTGCAGAGAAGAATCATTTGATGAATACTTAAAATACTGAGGTTAAAAGAGGTTAAGAAAGAGGGGGAAAATGCTTTATGCATCTATCAACATATATTTCCTTCAAGGAGTAAAAAATTCGTCAAAAAAGGAATTCAAATCTTTGACGAGTTAAACATGCTAGTGTAAATCAATCTCCTGTATGTAAAACAATACTATATACATGTGACTTCTTCAGAGGCAAAGCAGGCAAGCTGACTAGCTAACACATCTGGCACAATGTCATTATAGAATAATGGGGGAAAGAAGTTAGAGAAAGGAAAGTTACATTTTGAAATTACATTACTATCACAGGGAAAAAAAAAAAAAAAAAAGTAGATATTTACCAGATACGCTGTCTCTCAAAGAACACAAAACCTAATTATCAACCAAAAATAACATTTACCCCTCCTTCAGAAGCAATCTTGGAAATGAATCTTTTTCCTATCTATAAAGAGCACGCAGCCTGGATAGAACTTTGAGTTAGTTATCATAGTCAATTTAAATGCTATGTGGACATTGCTGCTCAGATATTATTATGGACCAAATGAACATTCTCTCAACCTCCTCTTATCTGAGCCCAGAGGGCTTGTCAACAGAGAGCTATGAAAACACTCTCTTCTTCAGCAGGCTCTTAGTTGTTATTCTGCACTAAAAGCACTAGGGGGTTCTATAAAATGAATTTAATTTGGGTAGCAATGATATTATGAGGCACCTGTGTAAATGCAAAGTTCCACTTTCCCTCCTGATAACAGTTTGAGCATTAATCAACATCAAAACAAGTATGAGCATTTTTAATGCTGAGAATTCAACATACCAATGATGTTTCAGAAACAGAAAGCTAAAGCAAAGAAATATACTTGTCACAGCTAGAAGATACAAAACAAAAGTCTTTCCTGGTATACAATGTCTAACCCTCTTTCTAGCACTAGTCTGAACAAAGGGGCCAGGCCTAAGCATTGCAGATGTTTGTATACTCAGAGAGTTTATACACTTTGATGAGTTTTCATAAAGAAAAGCTTATAGCATTGTACTCCTGATCAGAAAAGTTTTCAGCAACTCCAGCTTTAATCAATATAAAAAAAGCTGGAGTTTAATACTCAAGGATGACAAACGCAAAGGAACTCTTAGGAAGAACAATATTTAGGTAGTCTAAATTTCCATTTCCACCTTAAATACAATTTTAACATGATCATGAAGATGAATCTGAATTCTGTGTAGGAAAAAGGTCTGTTTACAAAATGAGAAATGATATGACAAATATTTGAAACAAAAGTGTTTCCTCCAGCATAATATAAAATGGGTGAGGTTGAATTTAAGAATTCTTTGTCCAACAGGCATTCTGCAGAAGCTGTACTCATCTAATTGCTTTTCACTATGAAAAAAAAACAGTCAAGTGTACTTTTCAAAATAGGGATGAACCAAAATTATCTCATGATGAGGCTTGAATAATCTTTAGTTCCTCCTTTTCAGAATTTTTTTCTGAAAGAGATTTTAGAAGAGGTTCAATTTTGCCAAATTGCAGTTGTAATGACTGATCAATAGATGGGATATCAGATTTGAAAGCAGAATCTCTTCTATGAAAGAAAAAAATGGTGCTTTTGACTTCAAAAGCAGTACACTTTTTATCTTGCTATATATAATACTACCTTTATAATTTCTTACTAGATATCTAAGGACTTCATTTACCATCCTCATTTTTTCTTCACTGGTTACAGCGTGGGGATGTGGATAAGACTCAGAGATTCATTTTGTCGAAAAAGCTATTAAAAAAACCAAACAAACAAAACCCAAATAAAGAAACAAAAACCCGCACTCAAGCTCACCAGTTAAGCTACATCCCAGCTTGAAAACTTTTTTCAGTCACAGAATGGCAGACATAAGCACCTTGCCTCTGAAGATGATGAATTTGGTTTCAAAGACATAGCAACAAGTAAAGTGTGTGATATTATGGAGCCTCTTGTTACTTTTTAATTGATAGCTCTTGAGTTTTGTTCATAAGAACTTCTAGCAGATTTTTGTGTTTAGATAGAAAGAAAAACCTGCCTTTGTAAAACCTGAGTTCTGTAGGAACATCAGTGGTATTTCTAAAAATGTACCTGCACACAAGATGACTTTGGATCTTTAAACGGGGACACATGATGTTGGTTTTTAAGATCAGTGTCTGCTCAGCTTGAAAAAGCAGCAGCCAGAACATCATGAGCTAACAAAGTTTTTTGCAGACTTAATAATGCACTAGTACTTCTATTTCAATTACTTTGAACTTTTTAATACATTAATTTGTCTATTTGTTTTTGAAACTACAGATAAGTGAATTTATGATTTTTTTAAAAAGATAAATTTAATTCTTTCATCCAAGATGTCTTGCCTTAACAGAACTGATTACCATAAAAAAAAAAATGAGCATAACATATTACTCACTTCCACTGTTTTACTAGAAAGCCCCTAGGTATAGAAACAATGCTTCCTAATGATAAATGCAGAGAAATTCAGGCCCATGAAGAGATATATAATTCCTACATCTGAGTGTTCTTGCATATATGTGGATTATCTTGATAATCACAAAAAAGGAAGCTTGAGACTAGAGGGTATGTTTTCAAAGCTTTATACAGGAGGTACAAACATTAATTCTATTAATGAATACTAGGATTAGTGTATACACCACTTATATGTGGCTTTCAAAAAGTTCCACTTTTAGGCCAAACATAAGGAAGCAGATTAAATAATTAAAAAAAAAAAAATTCCTAGTAACATGTCAAACTGTGATTATTCCTTCCTATTCCTGTATAAGCTGCTCAACAGTACTTTTATCTTTGTTAGAATTGCTGCTGCTGGAAAGCAGTAATTCTAAGGCAGATTTTATTGTTTTGGTTATAACATAGAATTGTTCCTGTCCTGCTGAATCTTCCATTTCTTCTTTCCATTTTGTAAAAAGAGGCACCCTGATATCTCTATAAAAGATACTACACAGCGTAACTGTGTCCTCTACTTTAAAGAGGACATCCAGGTTAATGAAATGTAGGATTCAGCATTTCTCTGACAGTGTCTGATGCCAAGCTACAAAAAACATTCAGACTTCTTGGGTTTTCATATATGAAAACAGCTTTTCTGGAAAGTGTCCAAAGAAACACCTGTGGATGAGTGCTTTTTATTTCCTTACAGAACAGACACTGCATCATGAGGATCAAACTTATCCACTTTATCTCTCACTGGCAATCTAAAAAACAGTTGCCTGATTTGCCCTTCTTATATCTTTAATCTTGACAAAAGGACCATAACAAGCATCAGGTAAAGTCAGTTTTCACAGTTATTATGCGAGACCACCTTATTAGGAAACAAATCAAAACCACAGGCTCATTCCACACAAGCTGCAAAACAATTTCAATACAAAATTGATTTAGGCCCAAGTAAAGTGTTACAAACCATAGATTCTGGTCAAAAAAATTAACATCAGCTATGCATCACCTCAGATAGCCGACATTCCTTCCACAGGTCTTGTGTGTCCATTGTACCCTGTAGAATATTTTCAGATTAAGATACGTTGAACTATTCACTGTTTTCAGTAACTGCTTTACAACTCTTTCAGTGAAGAAATTTTTCCTAATATCTAATCTAAACATATCCTGGCACAACCTCAGGCCATTTCCTCTCATTTCTGTCACTTGTTACTTGGGAGAACAGACCGACCCTCACCTCACTACAGTCTCCATTCAAGTAGCTGTAGAAAGCAGTAAGGTCTCCCCCAGCCTCCTTTTCTCCAGGCTAAACAACCGCAGTTCACTCAGCCGCTCCTCAAAGACGTGTTCTCTAGACCCTTCACCAGCTTCATTGCCCTTCTTTGGACATGCTCCAGCACCTCAATGTCCTTCATGTAGTGAAGGCCCCAAAACTGAATGTTGTACTCAAGGTGCAGCCTCACCAGTGTTGAGTACAGGGTGACAATCACTTCCCTAGTCCTGCTGGCATCATATAGATGATATATATATACAACTATATTTGGATATATATGTGTGTATATACATATGATATACATCAAAAATATCAGAAAAAAAGCCTTTGAAGAAAAGTAATAGAAGCAAAAGCTGGGCATATGACTAGCTTTTCTTTATTTTGGACAAAGTAATATGGTGAAATAACTTGCATAGAATAGCTTCTGCTATTAATCTTCAGCAAAGCATGGGCATTTCTACAACTGCCATTAAATATTCTCAAATCCAAACACAAGGTCTTCATATGAAAACCAACTATTTCCTAACATACATGAATAAAAATCCTATTTACATAAAAAGTCTAGGGAAAATAGAAAGAGAGGAAATTTAAACCAATTCAACATTGACAGACAAAGGCACATTTTGGATGCAGTAATAAGTTCACACCCTTCAACCTTTTCAGTTTTATAGATAATAGTACAATTTTATACTTTTTATTCTATGCAGGTGGTTATTTTTACTCCCGTAAAGCTATCACAAAAATGGTCTGAACTATCAGAACTGGTATCTTCTGATTTATTCTATATTTTTCTATTCACCGTAAAGGGGTGAGACCATCACTTAAAAATTCTAGTGAAAGGTATGGAATGACCCTTAATCACAGTGTTCGAATGTCTCTTACTACATAAGGTCAAAGCTGAAGTCTGAAGCCTAAATATTTTGGACAGTGCAAAACAGCGATCCTGAAACACAAAAATAAACAGAACAACAATTTTTCTGAAACACCACCAAAAGATATCCCCTCTCCCAGAATATCATCAAACACTCTGGAAAAATGAAAACTATCTTGTAAAAGAAAAGTGTTTAGCAATTCCATTTTTCAGCTCTGTGCATCTGGTGTAGCTCTGAATGCACAATCTATATATAGCATCTCTGGATTAAATAACCAAAGGGCAGAACAATGACAAACTCACTGAGTCGCCCAAGCAGAATCCTGCTTCAAACTCCCACCCATGCAGCAAGTTGATATATAAGTGGCCAAGGTTGGGCACTACCGTTAAATGATCATGACATTAACTTCATGGAACCTTTAATTAATAATTAAGTAACAATCAAAGCACAAACTTTGCCTATTCCCAGTTTTCTACAAGAATTATCATGGTTTTTTAATCACTATTCAAAGCACTGAAGCTACCAAGCAGATATGTTGGACCATAGGAGCCCTTCTTGCCAAAATATGGAAATGGTTTAAGCTCAAATATCTTCCTCGGAAATATTCAGAACTGATAACAGAATCTGACATGTTAAAGGGACAGACTACTACTGTAGAATTAAAATTGCATCAGAGCATGACAGGCAAGGAAGTGACTGAACATGCTGAAGGTGCTGCTAAGTGCCTGACCTTCGTGAGGAGGGAGATTAGGGTTGGGAAACATTACACATCTTTCATTTTTCTAATCCAGTAACAGCTAGTCCTTGCGAGAAAATGTATGTTTCACACATATAAGGTGCCATACTTCTGTCAGGAGGGAGATTTTTCTTTTTTCACCTCTCCATGTTCTATTATAATTCATTTCCACTTGGCATTCTAGCTGTAAACCTTGCCCAGTATGGGCTTTCACACAGGAAAAGCAATAGCTGTCGGTAGATAAATGTAATGAAAAAAAAAATTATTTTAATGCTCTACTTTAAAAAGGATTCGCCAAGGTCCACCCAATTTGCTTGTTATAATATTTTGTTCTCTACTTTCTTGTAATTTTAAATTTGCAACACTACTTCATGTCTCCATAGAGCCAATATTCCTGGTTTGCACAGATTATTAAATGTTCAGTGTGGTATTTGTAACTTTTGGAGTCAAGGAACCTGTGCAGACCTTAAAGCTGAGCTAGTATTACACAAGTCACTAATGGAAAAGTGACTTAGAATAGAGTAATGATTAAAAATAGCTTGATAACATTGTGGTTAACCATAATTTATGTGCCTTACCTCAGGGCAAGTAGCTTCTGACATATGCTTGGTCATGCTTATTGGAAAAGTTATAATTTTTCTATTTAGAAATATTTATATTTTACAAACAGGACGGGAAAAGAGGTGAGGGAAAATTCTTTCTAAATCTAAAGGAACATAAATCAACTAGAATTATATATTCAGAGCAATGTAATCTGCAATTTACTTAAATGCACACTAGCCAATACTTCTGTTAATAATAATCATATCTGCATTTACTTTAAAGCTATGTCAATATTAGGTTTCAATTTGTACGGCACACGTATGCAATTTAAAATAACAAAGTATCCCTGAAAATCTTTGTATGTGTTATTAGAGAAAAAGTCTTTATTTTCATTCCATATGTAGCATCAAGGTATTAATATGAAAGCTTTGTTTGTCTTAAGAGGCCACCTGGAGCTCTGTACTATATTGTCATAACATAGCCCATTTATTGTACTCTGAGCTACGTATTTGCGCATAAGTAGCTCATGCAAATCAGATAGATGGTTCTGAGGATCAAACTTCACCCATTGCATGTCAGGATTCTGTCAATCAAGGTGCTAAGAACCAGCCATTATACATCTATTCTATTAAAATGCAAACCACACAGAACTTCAAGGTTATGTGTACGTTTCAGGAGCATCGTAGTATTCAAACGAATTAAACAATAAGAAGTACCCACATGCAAGTGACTTGATGTTCAGGCTACTCAATGTGCTTTTATTTTCTAGCATTTTCTGCTCTTGTAAGGATTGTCCAAATGAAAATAGATTAGAAACTTCATTACACAAAAATCTGCTCTAAAGCACCACAAATACATTTGTTTCACTGTCAAAGAATGCAGAAGATGTTTGCAAAAGGCTTTCAGTTGACTTAGGAGACACAGCAAAGGCATAGTGAGGATGCGTGGTATCTGGTCAAGACAGTCTCACTCCATGTAACAGGATGGATCATAATACAAAGTAATGGTCTGTTCTAACCTCCTTAAGAAGTCCCTGAAAAGTGCAGTTCAATTCAGAAAAGTTCTGAACAAAAGTATAGAAAGGTAATAATGTATGGTGACTGGTTAATATTATCATTCTACAAAACCAGTATTGCTATACTGGTAATATACACATATACTGGATTTACACATATCCTTAGACTCAATGAATACAAAATATTTGTAACCTAAGTTTGGCATTTTCCTAGACCAAATATTTCAGCACTGATACAGCATTCCCCAAATTTGTCACCACCATTATTTTCTGTAGGACAATTGATGGACAGGATCCTCAAAATCTTAGTAATCTTATTCCTAACAAAGCTATAGCATTCATAGGTTCTTAGTATTTTGTACTCCCAGTCTGGAATATAACTGCTGATTATTTGATTGTAATGAAATAATGGAAAGACAGATCTTTTTACAGATGTTCAGAGAATCTTTTGTTCTTAAGAGATTTGCGATAAATGCAGACTTTGTACTTAGTAATACTTAGCCCAAAAATAATCAAAAAATATTAATCCATATCTACATGTCATTGGAAATGTCAGAGGAACTCTTGAACAGCAAAAGCACAATCTGCCTTATGTACCTGAAATCCCAGGCAAGGTTGAAAAAAAAGCATAACGTAAGAGTATATTTTTCATCTTTCTGTGAAAGTGCCAGCACATTTTAAACCATCACTCAACAGTAAATCAAAATATCTCAGTATTACATGTTGAAACTGGCTTTCAAGGTAGAGGGTGAACAGAAAGACCTTTTAAAATAAGTTTTAGGGAATATATAAATTGTCTGAACAGTGCCATGGACAATCAGTTTTAATAGCATATGTCCAACATCCTAGTATGGTTACTTGCTATTCTGGGAGCCTGCCAAAGAAAGAGACCCATGCAAAAATTATGAGGGGGAAAAACCTCAAGAGAAAACTAACAACAATCTTACAAGAATGTAATAAACTTACATTATTCTTTGTCTATTCTAAAGCCTTTCATTCAGCATCCATTATCGTAAAATCAGTGTTCCTGACACAGCATGGATTAAATCTTCATTTTAATAGACCTAAAATTCCCCAACTATTGACAAACCCTACAGTAACCCATTCAAGGTTTAGCCTACTGTGCAACTTTCCAGAAGAATATCTGAGAATTATTAATGATATAAGCATTGCTGAACCGCTGAATGATACAAGACCACCTAATTTTGTAGATAGAGAACAGCTATATAGCAGAGGCCATGGTCCAAATCAACAGGAAATCTTACAGCACGATTAATAAACCCTGAAATATACTCCTGGTTTAACTTCTAGGAAAGGTTTTAGCAGAGGAGAATATTTGTTAAAGCAGCAACTACTTCCCTTGTTCTAAATAATTTAAGTCAACCTTATTATCAACAGCCAAACAAATCTGGTTACCAAGGGTTCATTTTACTATTTAATAAAGAGCTTTGGTGAGACTAGTTTGAGTAGTACCTATCTGGACTCTGTGTAAGTAAAGCTGTGGCTGCCCTGAGAAAGGACCAAACAGGTTCTGGCTCAACCAGTAAGAGAATATGTTCAACAGCTGATAAAAACAGACCAGGACAGCATTTCAGAGTAAGAATCCAGCACATGGCCAGCAGACAGCTCACATTTAGTTGGACTCACAGCTTGGTCTCTTCACTTCCTCCTCCTCCTCCATCTTCACTGCTCCTCACATGATGAAATGCAGTCTTATGGCTTTTCACCTTAACTAGCAGCATGAGGAACATGGTCCTCAGAGGAGAGAAAGGCCAGGTACCTTGCCTGAGAGGCCAGAGTAGACTTCAGGCACAGCGGCACAGGGTGGTCAGCAGCTCAGGCACACATGCTGCTGGGCCTGCTCTCCCCAATCAGCACTCTGCCCCGGCCCTATGGCTTGGTCCAGCCCACCAGCCCAGGAACTGAGCTCAGTCAGAAGTGTGTTTTTTCCTAAGCGAAACGTGTTGTAGGGACCCTAAATTCAGACCTGTACCAAATATCCCATGCTCACGATTCCCTAACCTCCATCTGGCCAGTTAAAGCTCTTGTACTCTCCAGAGAGATTTATGGATCTGGAAAAAGGCAAAGAGGAGTTTTGCAGCCTAACAGCTCTCTCATCTAAGAATGGGGAGCTCTAATTTTTACTTCCAGGGCAATTTCTTTCTTTTGTGTTCAGAATAGCAAGGATCAGATGAGTACCTTAATTTGGAAAGGCTCAAACATAGAACAGACATAAGAACCGCAGCTGTCCTTTTGTGCAGTGTCTCTGACATAAAAATCTACTTGCCTCTCATAAGCTCTAAATAAACATTCCAGATTCTCTCCTGGCTTTTTTGCTGGACTTCTGATTTTTTTTTTTTTTTTTTGGTCTTTGCAATTTATATCTATAGCGTAACATTTTCAGGAACAATGGCACATGAAATTGTACACATCTATTTCCTTTTATATAATAATTCTCATAGTCTAAACTATGCTGTTTTTTCCATGACAGCTAAACACTCTAATTTCTTTTACACACCTCTTTTCGGATTTTCCAGTAGTCAGTGGCTGCAGTCATTAAAACAGTACATTATAAATATCTGCAACAGTAGGAAAGGCTCTGCTAGCATGTGTTCTTAGGTCATAGAGGAATACTGAAGTGTCACTTTAAAATGACATTAGTTTCTGGACAGATGTGAAAGAGCTTACTTTCATATTAGTCCGTGTAAGCCTACATAATCTCCTAACATCCAGGATCTAAAATATATGTTTTGTGCCTCACTGCATACTTATTTGACAACAAGTATGATAACGTGCTTTGGTTTGCTATGGATGACTGAAATTTTGCAGAAACTGTGTAACCCAACAAACTCATACAAATATACAATTTATGGTGAGATTTGAGAATTGCTCTGTACTCATCAGACTGCTTTTACACACAGTGGATACCAGCATAGTGAATATTTGTGGTAAAATGCCTGTTGATTTTAATAAAATCTAAGTTACACAAATAATAGGTGAATTGAATTGCTAACATTACTGGGTACCAATCCCTCCAGGCACTGTCATTTCTTGGTATTCTGTGTGCTTCCAGATGTAAAAGCCCCATAAAGTGAAATGTTTATAATTTTAGTTTTCATACATTATGCTTTCACAAGTCCAGCTACTCAAATCTACATTAATTCAGCTCTGTTTTTATGTAGCAGATGGTTCAATGGGACTGACCTTCTCAGTCTGCCTAATGTCTCCCCTTAAGCCAAAGGCTCATTTATAACTGTACAATATCACATCCTTTAGATGTCAAGCAGACTGAATAGAGGCATGCGTTTCCTATAGGACAGAGAAGTGGTAAAAATCTCAATAAATGAAAGAAATTACTGTGAACTTCCAGGTAATAGCAGACATTTTCTATCAGTTCAAACTACTTATGCTGCTATTTATAGAAGCTACTCTGATGTTAAGAACTTTTCAAGGTTGACACGGTCTGGTCTGGTTGAATGATGCACAGTTTACACAGAGCTTGGAATCTGGCCCTAAGTTACAATGAAGCTGTAATGAGTTGAACCTTCATAATTTATATTTTACAGAACAATGACAATTGGCAATATTTTTTTTATCTTAAAATCACATTAGCTTCCATAAACAATCCCAAAAAGCAAACTAGCAAAATCACTGTTACAGAGGTAGCTTAGAAGTAGCTTATTCTACCTGCCTAGTGTAAATAATATTAAATATGAAATACCTGGTTGAATGCAGCAATGTTTCCTTTTTGTTATTACTGCCCACTGTTAAAGCTGAATATAAAACATTTCATTACTTTAACACTCATTTTAGGCTTCAAAAACCAGTGCATTTAAAATAAATCTTTGCTGAAAGCTTTATTCCATGTCTCAGTTGTAACAAAGTCTCTTACAATAACATGTATGAGAGCTAGAGATTCAGTACAAAGATGAGTGTATCTTTATATCCACAGCAGGAAGATAGCTATTTCCTCTCTTGTCAGGATGATTTATTCAATAAAGAAAGAATATGCATTTCAAAATGCACCAGTTTTTTGGGTTTTTTTCTGCATCTCAAGAAATAACAGATCTTGGGAAATTAAGAAAATGGACTCCACCCGAGATATTATATCACTAGGCATTTTGGAACAACAAA
>JAAGNO010002204.1:0-34627 GCA_033439905.1 Ceryle rudis
AAAAATAAAATTAAAAAAAAAAGATAATAATAATAATAGATGACAGAGAACTAACTTACCAGGCATTTGCATTTCTTGCACTAAAATGGATGTAGTTGTCAATCATAACTCTAGGCAACTATATTTTAAAATAGTACGCTTTTGACTTTTGTGCCAGTTTTCCCATTTTTTTGAATGTGGATAATGGTATGTAAATAATTGAGTGAAGTATTCTTAGAGGACTAAATTAAAGAAAAAAAACCCCAACCTCTGAGTAACATTCTGTCATCTTTACCCAACTATTTTCTACTGAGTTCATAAAAGTACTCTCTTGTGCATCATTAAGCTTGTTTGTTTGAGGAAGAAGCAATAATAAATGGTAAGAATAACGGATTCTGAATATTTTTAAGAGAAAATACAGAGATTAAAATATGAATGAATCCTCTGATGATTCTGCTGTGTGCTTTTTATTTATTTAATCTTACACAGCCAATAAAATTGACAGAAGCAGCAACCCAAAGCTACTTTTATATAAACTAGACCTCCTGAATAACACTTCCATTATAAATTTTCTCTCACACTACCATAAATAACATAAAGACACACTGTACATTTCACAAAATTGGTTTTCAACCTCTTATGCCCCTTACAACATCATATAAGAACAAAACCTTGCTGTAGACAACTGATGTAAAACTTTTAGCATTCAAAAGTCAGACTGACTTCTCACTTTTGTGAGAAGAATAATTCTGAATTATTTTACACCACAGAAGTAACTTGGGTTTATTTTATTATGTTAGTAATTTAAAACAAGAAAGAGGGAATGGGAGAGTAATGGACCTGATACTAGACCTGTGTCTTATAGATTAGAGAAGCTGAATGTAAATCAAAACATCACATGTAAATAAAATATCTTGAGGTACATGATTTTCGGCCTTTTCCCACGTCCTTGGTCTTGGAGAAAAATTAATAAGTCTGTATTGTCTCGTCTGTTATTCATAGCACAGGAAACTAAAGAGAGAATCCATCTCCCACTTTTAATCAATCTGAGACATAGGTAGCAGGTGACTTCTGTCTGCACAAAACAGGGAAGAAGAAATGTCTATTTATAGCACTGACTGTTCTCATGAACCATTTTCAATCACTCAATTCACACTACAGGCACCAGAATTTTTGTATCCCAATAATAATTCTGCAGAATCTCATAAGGCTTTTTTGTTCACACCCTGCTAACCTTCAAATTCACAAGCTCATTCAATCAGAAAGATTTCTTCCTGCCCTATGACTAAATGTATTCTTGATCAGAAATGAGCAATCATTGAAAGCATCATATGAAATCTTTTCAGAGTAGGTATACTTCAATTTGGCCAATGGACCATGCTAGAGCACCACTTTTATATCTTGAAACCTTTATGACTGCTGCTAGAGACATCAGAGCTACAAGGTATTGAGTTAAGGTAAAACATCCATCCCTACTAAAGGAAAAGAATGGGGGGAAGCAAGCCCTAACCAGGTCCTTCCACAGAAACAGTTTTAGATACTTTGCCAATGGAACATCTCTGACTCTTACTAACCCTTTCTCTACTTTGGTTCCCTACGTTATCATGAGTAGCACAAACATGCCAAGGCTCCAGTAAACACAGAGAATGGAATATTATTCTGTTACAACATTATTGTCCTTATTTTTCTGTATATGGAATGGATTATCCCGTAATTTTGTCTTTTTCTGCCTTTTTTTTTTTCTCTGCATAAGCACCCATTGTTCTGCAATATGGACTGCCCTGGGGCACTGCAGAGTTGGCATAACGCAGCTGTAGATGGCATCTCCTCCCTCAGTCAGATTAGTGGCCAACCTTGGACAACCAGAATGCTCAGGTAGCTTGACTGCAAACTGACTACCTTTGTAAACAGTGTGGATGCATGAGGCAAGCTATGGGATTCTCAAAGTCATGCTGAGAACCTGATTGAAGATAAAGAAATCTCCCTTGCTGATAGTAAAACTTCAGTATAGAAAAAACGCAACAATTTACATTTCTAAAATAGGTACCTGAATTTCATGCACTGAACTTTTAATCAAAGATATTCCTAAAAATATTAAACAGGGTCACCACAGAAAAATAAGCAGCTATCTATGATGAAGTTGGAATTTACAAAATTAATAATTTCAATAATATTACATTTTTATAATGTTGAAAGAACATTTCTAATACAATCAGGGAAGAACTAGTTATAAGTTTTAATCTCCAATTTAAATCAGGGGACACAGAGTATAAGCAGTTTATATGCCAAGAAAAGTAAATATGTTTCATTTCTCTTTTAAAACTTTACTCAGAATATGTATATGGGAAAATGAGAAAGAGTTACAGTAACAATTTAAAGCATGAAAAAAACCACATAGCTACTGTAATGTATTTTTTAAATTAAGATTAACATCTTGGTTATTTTCAGAGTTGTTGCAGTTCAACATCATTTTTTGGTATACAACGTAATCCTGTCTGAAGAATTTGAATATGGCAATTCAAGGTAGACAACCTTATTCAGTGGTAAACAGCATGTTCATTTTCTGTTCCTCAATGAGCAGTTTCAGAATCGTTATGTTATTCAATTCTTAAACGTAAAAACTTCTGTGGAATATTATAGCATCACCAGTTATGATTCAGCAGCCTGATATAACTGAGTATGTTCACCCAGCATTTACACAATTAAACATGTGGCTCTTGCTGATGCTAGTGGAAAAATCAATGGATGATTAATATTATGAAAAAGCCAACAACAAACCCAGGATTGGACCGAGAGGATTGAAAATGAATTGCTGACAGCAGGGAATACTCCAGAAAGATATAATGGTGAAAAATGGACAAAAATAGCTGTTATTCTTGCTGAACTTTATTGACTATCAGAAAAGAAGGTTTACAAACTAAGGAAAAAGACACAATCTACAATGTGTCATAGAAAGATAATAGCTGTAAGAAAAAAACCTTTTAAAAAGACAGGAAATAAACTTACATATATAGTATTCATCTGGAATAAGTGCAGCCATAGCTCAGAAGAAAAAGTATAATTTTTAGGTGATAAAATAACTTTTAAAATGTCTCATCACACATAGCAAACATACTGCTTTTATATATTTTTATGTAAATGCTCACCTGAAAAAATCACATCTTTAAAAAATGTCAACATATTGATAAAAGGATTTGGATGATCTTTTTCTATCCACAATGCATTTATAAATTCTGGAGAAACTTGTTTGTTTTGGGGGGGGGGGGTGTTTGTTCGTTTTCACATGTATTTCAACTTCCATGGGTTTACATATTCTCCTCAAAATCACTTTGGCTTAGTGGAAGTAGAAAAAAAGTCACGTGGAGCTAGCAAAAAATAAGTCAATGCTTTGCATTCTTATTCATATATTAGTAATGCATTTCTTAAACTTCCAAATAATTAGATACTGGTTCTCTAGGGTCAACTGGGAACACATCTTCAGGTGTTAGAAATTCACATAGCTTGACTCAAGCAAACTTGCAAGACTTAAATGTTTGTGCTAAAGTATTAAAGATAATCAAAATATATCAACCACATAGGCCAGTTGTGCATAGAAAATTTGATAAAGAAGAAAACACTTTATAAAGGATCTTAAACAATTTTCCATAAGTAATTAGTGACACCTCTCTACAGAAGACCCAAAATGTTTTATAGCAATCTATGTCAACTGCTGGCAGGAGGGGTAAAAAGACAATCCAGAGAGAAGTCCTGTGCTGGATCCTTATACTTCTTTACAGCTTTCTACCCGATTATTTTTCTAGGGTTTCTTTTGCAATCAGCAAGACCTTACAAATTCTTGAGAGGGAGATCTACTGTGCAGAATTGGCCTACTCCTAAATACACTGTTAGGAGTGTAGTGAAACTTGTCTGAAAATGGTGAGAATTACAGGACAATTGTGAAAAGGAGTTAAACTGTGTTCATTCTGCAGGACTTTTCTTAGTGGACAGATGCAGATACAAAGGGTTTGGTATCCTCCAGGGTGGTTGCACATGCCAAAGAGAATAGACCTATTCCAGATAGTGGAGACAGCAGCCTCAACACCAGTCAGAGAAGCATGTGCTCTATTAAGATCTCATGAGGAAAAAAAATAGAGAGCTTCTAAGGTAAAGTGGTGGCTAGAAGCATCTTTGAGCAATGAAGTTTTTTTCATTTATCATAGTTCAGGAAAGCTCTGCTTTATATATTTGCATTATAGCAAAACACATAAAAAAAATCTAATAGAGCACATACCAGTAATAAATATAAAGAGATAATGTCTTTCATGAAACCATTATGCTACTTGTATTTTTTTCTTCATTATGGTTATTGCACAGCAATAATTTCTTCAAGGAGGTTGTGGAGTCTCCTTCTCTGGAGACATTCGAAACTCACCTGGATACATTCCTGTGTCATCTAATCTAGCCGATCCTGCTCTGGCAGGGGAGTTGGACTAGGTGATCTTTTGAGATCCCTTCCAACCCCTAACCTTCTGTGATTCTGTGATTCATATAGCATATCTATAACATATAGATGAAGAAGGAGTTTATAAACTAAAATGCCTAACAGATAACTAGATTAGACATGAATTGAACTCCTGTAGGTTTTCACTGCTATACCCTGAGTTTGAAAAAAGGTCTTTAATTTAGTATTCTTCACTTGAAATGTAGCTGAATTTGTTAATAGAGTTACTTTGCTGGCATTAACCCTAGGAAACACTTCAAATTAACAGAGAATATATGTAAGTTCCTTCTTCATAGTATGGCCAGAGCTATTCCTACCTGGAACCAGCTGGAGCTGCTAAGATGCCTCTGCTCACTCTGGGGTCATGTTCTATGTAAACAGAGAGCATCTATCCACTTTTCCAAGTTTCCAAGAGGAATCTTCTCTTACATTTGAAAATGGTTAATTTCCAAAATGGATAGACACTCTTTGCTTCAGCTCTCTGACAATAGATGTTGAATTCTTCAAATGTTTTAAAAAGTGTCATGTAAAAAAGTAAAAACTGTTCATGACATGAACTGTCATGGTATGCATTTCGTGCCTAGAAATGTCACAGGAGCAGTTGAAATAATTTATTTCTCAAGTAGCACTTCTAACAAATGCTGTTGGCAGGTGATGTTAATCCTTATAGAAAGCAAGGCAATGAATATACTAGTATTAATACTTCATAAAATCTATCTGCTAATTCAATTTATAGTTATAAAAATACAAGACCATAGTAACTATTTTTAGTGTGATTTATCTAATATAATATGTTATTACTTCAAGCAGAAGATCTTTTAGTCACACTAGTGCAAAGAAGATACGTTCTTTTCCCTCCACAAGTTACCTCTAAAAAACAATCCCATATTTCTATTTTTGGATCTTTGTTTAGTTGACTATATATATGGCAAAACATATTTTCTTCATGTTGCAGTAAGGGCATTGTCATTTCATGAACGTGTATGGATTAAACTCATTAGTTGACACAAGTGAAGGAAGTGTAAATTTGTACTGGTAGTGCAGAAACATGAGAAGTGGGCCGGTGTGAACCTCAGGAGCTTCAACAAGGCCAAGTGCAAGGTCCAGCCCCTGGGTCAGGGCAATCCCTCCCTGGTAACAATACAGGCTGGTAGATGAAAGGATTGAGAGCAGCCTCATGAAGAAGGACTTGGGGGTACTAGTGGTTGAAAATCTGGACATGAGCCAACAGCATGTGCTTGCAGCCCAGAATGCCAACAGTATCCTGGGCTGCATCAAACGAAGTATGGCCAGCAGGTCGAGGCGTGTGATTCTGCCACTCTACTCTGCTCTGGTGAGACCTCACTTGGAGTACTGCATCCAGATCTGGAGTCCTCAGCACAGGAAGGACATGAACCTGTTGGAGCGGGTCCAGAGAAGGGCCACAAAAAAAAAAAAGATGAGAGGGCTGCACCTCTCCTGTGCAGACAGGCTGAGACAGTTGAGGTTGTTCAGCTTGGAGAAAAGGCAGCTCCAGAGAGATCTTACTGTAGACTTTCAGTATGTACTATAAGAAAGATGAGGACAGATGTTCTAGCAGAGCCTCTTGTGACAGGACAAGGGGTAATGGTCTTAGACTAAAAAAGGGTAGATTTAGACTAGATCAGAGGAAGAATTTTTTTACAATGAGGGTGGTAAAACACTGTCACAGGTTGCCTAGAGGGGGTAGATGCCCCATCCCTGGAAACTTTCAAGATGAGGTTGGACAGGGCTCTGAGCAACTTGATCTGGTTGCAGATGTCCCTGCTTATTGCAAGGGAGTTGGAACAAGTGACGTTTAAAGGTCCCTTCCAACCTAAACTATTCTATAATGCTATGAAAGTTCATATACTTGTGAACATCAGATGCTCAAGAAACAGCTTCCCAATCCTGGCCTCTCTTACACACCATGATGCTAAAGGTGGTGAACTTTGTATAGAATAAATTTTACTTACAGTGTTATGTAAATAGTAGCAACAAAATAACAGTAACTGGGCATTGTGTCTTGCTATTATCTAACATCGTGCTTGACATTAGGAATTAGAATAATTACTTTTCACAGGACTGTCCTGGAAGGGAGCCTCAGTTAGATGGAAGCAGCCCCTCTTAAGAAAGACCTACAATATAGATAAAATAATTATAATTCAAAAATCAAGGTATACAGCAAGTTTCCTTGTATGTTTCCTTTCATTTAGGCAATAAATATGAAATGTTATTGAACAATCTTCCACTGTGATTTCATTTGGACAGGTCTGTAATCTATCTTATACAGTTATTTAATATCTTCATCTAAATTACAAAATGTTGATGTGTCTCTCTTTATTTGTTGTTTTGGCTTGGTTTGGTTTTTTTTTTGTCAATATGAAAACCGACTTCCTGTGCCTTTGAAATACTGTTAGGACAAGCAATGCATTAAAAAAAAAGAGTAGGTCTCTCTGATAAGTAGCAAGGGAGCCAAAGAGAGAAGGAAAATCTACCCCCATATGTTGCTCTGACAGAAAATCCTGGCATCTCTTTGCATTTGTTTCTCTACATCTTCATTCCAAGACAGTGTGAACTTATCTGCTGAATTTTGCAAGTTGTTGAAACAAAACCATTGGTAATGGCCAGTAAAAACAATTATGGCTACAGGAACCCAATTACTGGCAGTTGCAATACTATTTACAGTACATTACAATTTAATTAAACATCTGCTTGCATTTATTCCTAAATGAAAGGACTGTTAATATTGGGTCCTGAGAAAATTAAACAGGAATGCAGGGATATAACAAATACATGCCATCGGATTCTGTTTAAATCAACTTTTGCCTCCTCCAAAACAATATGCCAGTTTTTACCTGCTGGTTTATCTCATTACTTGAATCTCTTAAATAAAATAAAAGAATGGCAAGTGATTGTAACAACTGACACAATTTAGTATTTAAATCTCTAAACCTGCATAAATTCTTTCATATTTTTACAGCAGATTAAATTGTCAAAAGGGGTCATTTTCTGGCATTCTGTTTTGACAGTGCAATAGCTCTGACCAGTACACTAAACTTTCTGGAACACATCTATGTTTGACAAACTGCTGAGAACAAAGACATTATGGTTGCTTTGATTAATATTAGATTTTGTGAAAGCATGATGAGGCACAGAATTATTTTTATATGCCAACCTTCACTGGTAATCTCAAGAGACAGTTGTGTTTGGAAGTAAGTTTTGGCTAGTGAAGTTTGCAGTTGTTAAAAGCAATTATATGCTACAACCAGACATGATTGTTCTTAAGTTTGTTGTTCTCAAATACTAGATAGCAATTGGATAATACTGTATGTGACCAAAAAAAAACCCTTTTTTTTCTTTTTACTAGTATTATGCCCCTTGTGTATATCTATGTATATGTGTGTATGTGAGTGTGTGTGTGCTTTTTTAAATATAAAATATTTCATTTAAATTAGCCAAGAAATTTCTGGCTTGGAAATATTTTTTCACAAGAAAACAGTCCTTTGGCTCCTGGCTCCTATAATAGGTTAAATAGGCCTCGAGCTGAAAGACCTTTCCTCTTCTTTCTACAAGTAACCTCTTTAGATAAGCACTATAAGCTTCCCTACATTGATCCACTGAAGATCCTCAAGCAAACTTGGTGGATCAGTTTAAGGAAGTTCAAACTACATTGCTCAAACTGCACCATATCACTGGTGCAGATAACATAAGGAATTTCTAGTAATAAAGAGTTTTCTGATAGTATCATTCTGAATCTTTTCTAAGCAGGAAAACTTACCTTTTATTTTAAAAAGGATACAGAAGATGTAATACACTCACAGTGTCCTGTAAGCTGTAGAGTTTCTTATAGCAAAAAGATTTATATCCCATGATCTCAAAGATGCATTGCTTTTTAGAGATGCTATAGTAACTGGGGAGATGGGAAAGCTAAATTGTTCATCATATTTGTGAAAGAGAGAAAGCCGATTTGCTACGTATTGTAATGTGCAAAGTAATGAATCGTGTTAATCTCTTCCAGGCTCAAGTAGAGATTTAAGAGGGCTTTTACCTAACACATATCATCAGCTGTACTATATTGTATAGTGGTAGGACATACAATAAAGTGTTTTGCATGTATGTGTTCACATATGCAATATGGATTTGGGGGCAAGAGGGTAAGGGATGGAGGAAAGTATCTAAACTCTTTTTTCAGAGTCTTTCAATTTTTTTCTCTAGGAAAATGTTCACCTACTTATTGCTGTCTGAAAACATTGAATCATCTTAAATGGTATAGGGGCTTCAATATATTATCTACATGCTCAGCATCAAGCCTGGTTCAGCCTTGAGAATGATGTAGGGTTATTACGAAATCCTTGCTTTCAGCACCATGGAAGCATTTTGTGATTATGTTTTTTCCTGTAAACAAAATTTCTAAATGTAAATGAGTTATATTTCAACAGTAGTAATATGATAATACCCTCATCATTTTGAAGGGTTTAACACTAACCGGTCTGTACAAAAGCTTTCTTTACACCAGAAAAGGGCCTTCTGCAATTACCTGCATAAAATTTGAAAAAGGAGAGTGACATACTGTCATTGAACTCTCTATTCTGATACTGGTGGTTTCCTCAGCTTTTTTGTGGAGTCAGTCCTATTTCTGGGTGTACTGCAGCAATCCATCTTAGAAGCCAAGATTAAGACTGGGAGGCAAGAGGAGGGCACAGTGGAGATATGCCAGACTCAATGAAAATGGAAAGGTGATTTCTGGTTAATGCTACTATTGAGATGTCTGTAACTGAGATAGGTCAGATAAGTGAACTGAGGTTTTAAACTACTTTGACAGTTAAAGTACAGATGTCCTTGCAGGAGGGCAATGCTGTTCCTGCCAGAACCTCAAAATGTTTCGCCAGTTCTCCAAGGAACCTGTCTAAGAATAATTTGAGATACTCCCTTCTCATTTAGTCGCTGATGTCTTTTATTTTTTTTGTCTTTGTTTTCTTTTCTGTGCAACATCGGAGCAATTAGGGAATAGCTTTCCTTGTTTCTATATTTAAGATACTGCAATCATTTACCTTATTCTCTACTAGATCATTTTGCAAACAAGAATTACTCCTAGAAGAAGAAATGAGAATGAAAGAAGGAAGGCAGGAGAGAAAAATTTCAGAGGTGTTGTCCTGAATCTCTGAATGTAAAGCAGAGATGTCCTCCTGTCCCTGTAACTTCCAAGAAGCTTTAAGAGTTCCAAAACATGGGATCTTTGTAGAAGCACATAATGTTACAGCTGTGAAACTTCAGTAATTCCAATCCCCTCCTTTGACCAAATAAATCTTTACTGTGGTAGTGGCAAATAAGAATGCAACTAATCCCACCCAGTTATCTTAGTTTAAGGAATAAAGTCTCAGACTAGCTTTGGAAACTGAGATTTGTAACATGTAACCAAAATCCTCAAAGGAGACTGACTAGAACAATGAATTTTTACTGAGTGCTTCTGAAAGGCTAGTAATAAGGAGTTTAAATTTCAACAGATAGTACTTTATATCACATATTGAGAAACATATTTTGTAGTAAAATACAAAAGGAGGCTGTGAAAGTGGCTCAGTTTTAACTTTTGGAAGAAACAGTATAAAACCTGCTCCTTCCAGCTTTTCTAACATTTTGTCTTCTCTATCCTCACCCCTACAATGGAGTTCTGTAACTCTGTACTGTCTATGAGTTTGGGAGTACAGGGATATGATGCTTTGAACTGAGCTTTGATGGGTAATATTTTTCTATTCCTCCATATTCAATCAATAGCTTTTGGGCTAAAAGAAGTACAAATGGATAGATAGATAGCAGCTGTGAGCTGGGGTTTTGGCTAAGTACAGCTGAGTACTAATGTTCTCAGAACTTCCCCTAAACAGACACAGATTCATCTTATGACTCGCTGTGCAGGGCAGCTCCAGTGCAAGCCAGTCCGCACCGGGGAAGGGAATCGCGGCGAAAAGAGCCGGCGAGGGGCTCTCCTGGGGACTTTTCAAGGCCGGGAAAGGCTGGAAAAGCAGCTGAGCTGTGCTGGGGGCCAGAAGCTCGGAGGCGGCTGCTCGGAGACAGCTGCTGAGGAGGTTCGTGCGGAACAGCCCGAACTGGCAAGGGCTGAGATGCAGGAGAGCTGTGAAGGGAGAAGATGGAAGAAATGGATTCACGGAGGGGAAATCACGCTTGGCCAGTCTGATAGCCTTCTGTGGTGTCATAACTGGCTGGTTAGATGAGGGGAGAGCAGTCGATGTCATCTGCCCTGACTTCAGCAAGGTTTTTACACTCTCTCATAAGATCCTAATATGGAAACTCATGAAGTGTGGTTAGATGAGTGGACAGTGACGTGGATTGAGAGCTGGTTGAGTGACAGAGCACAGAGGGTCATGATCAATGGTGCAGAGTTGAGTTGGAGGCCTGTAGTGTTCCCAGGGGTCAGTGCTGGGTCTGGTCTTATTTCACACAGTCATCAATGTCCCCTGGGTGAGGGGACAGAGTGTACCCTCAGCAAGTTTGCTGATGGTACAAAACTGGGAGGAGTGGCTCACACAAGAGGGCTGTGCTGCCATCCAGCGTGACCTGTACAGGCTGGAGTGTTGGGCAGAGTGGAACTTAATAAGGTTCAACAGGGAAAGTGTAGGGTCCTGAACCTGGGGAGGAACAAGCCCATGCATCAATATAGGTTAGGAATAGACTTGCTGGAAAGCAGCCATGAGGAGAAGGAGCTTGGAGTCCTAGTACACAATAAATTAACCATGAACCAGCAATGTTCCCTTGTGACCAAGAAGGCCAGTGGTATCCTGGGGTGCATTAAGAAGACTGTGGCCAGTAGGTTTATTCTGCTCTGGTGAGACTGCATCTAGAATGCTGTGTCCAGTTCTGGGCTTCACAGTTCAAGACAGGGAACTGCTGGAGAGAGTCCCGCAGAGGGCAGTGAAGATAATTGGCAGACTGGAGCATCTCTGTTACAAGAAAATGTAGAGAGAGCTGGGACTATTTAGCCTGGAGAAAACTGAGAGGAGACCGTATCAATGTCTATAAATATCTAAAGGGTGGGTGCAAGGAATATGGAGCCAGAGTCCTTTCAGTGGTGCCCAGTGACAGGACAAATGGCAATGGGCACAAGCTGGACCACAAGAGGTTCCATCTAAATATGAAGAAAAACTTCTTTACTGTGAGGGTGATGAAGGACTGGGACAGGATGCGCAGGGAGGCTGTGGAGTCTCCTTCTCAGGACATATTCCAAACCCGCCTGGATGCAATCCTGTGTGCTCTAGGCAAACCTGCTTTGGTGGGTTGGACTGCGTGATCTCTAGAGGTCCCTTCCAACTTCAATGATTCTGTGATTGATTCTGTGGTTCTGTTAAAAGTATTTTATTTTAAATTTCTGTAGAGACAAGACAGGAAAGACCTTTGGAAGCAGAGATAGGCAAGTGACATTTGAAAATAAGAAATAAATTCGAATGAAAAAATATTTTAAAGTAATGGGAAATTAGCCTTTCAAAACAGTTTTTACTTACTTAGAAGAGAATAAAAATACATTGGAGTAAATGTCAAAAACTTAGCTGAAGTAGAGATATCTTTTGTGAGCTTGATAGTATGGCCCTCTCAGCTGTTAAAGTCCCTCTTAGGAATAATATCATCCCTTATTGTACTGATGTAATAGAATCAATCCATAGATACAGTGTCAGTGAGAAAAGATTGTTTAACCTGTGTCTAAAGTTTGTGATGTATTGCTATATACAGGATTTGAAACATACTTTCCTGACAGTAATATGAATGTTGCAAAGGATTACAGATTTATAAGCTGTCTCTGACAAAGTGACATGATCAGAAATAACACAATGATGTTTGCATCCATCATACAGTCTGTCATGCCATAAAAGTGTCCTTGTACTATCATAGTATTAAACCTAATGTTTTAGTTATTTGTTACTTGAACTTTTTACTGCTTGCTGATATAAAAACTTAATTTGGTAAAAGTAAAAACTGGTCATCCTGAGAGGTTCACTTTCCACATTTGGTTGTATATACAACATTTTGCTTCTGTTGAAGATCAGAGATACTAGCTATGTTTTCCACTTTGGAAATAGATAGCATCTAAAAGTAATATAAACTGCATGGACTTATTTCTATTTATGTTGGGGTTTTTTTGTTTGGTTTCAATTTTTTGTCTTGGTTGGTTGTTGGGGCTTTTGTTTGTTTGTTTGTTTTTGTGGGTTTTTTTTTTTGTTGTTGTTGTTTGGTTTTTTTAGTAGCTTTTGCAGAATTTTCTTATTACTTACAGAAATAAATTTGAATGTATAATTTCTACATGCTTTAACATTAAGCTTAGAGGAGTATCTTCTGTATAGTTGAATCCTGCTTCTGCAAATAGAAATAATTGCAAGTGTACTTGGATTTAATCACAAAAGTTATTCAATGGACCAGTCAGAGGCTCAAGTTATGCACATACATTATATTTTCCATGCCAGATACATAATTATGTAAGGAAAATATATGTTATCCAAATCAATATAAACTTTTATACAAAATGTTTTGAATTCGGCTACTGTGTCTTCATCCTCCTAGTACAATATTTTTAGCAAGAAAATACTACCCCTTGTGCTAATAAGTTACAAGAATATTTTCATTATAAAACTTTATTTTTACATGCTCAGAACTTGCTGAAACATTCAATTCTTTGAGTTAAACTTATGTATTGCCCAAAGGAAATAAAGGAAAGCTTGTTGAAATGGTTTGTATTTAATAAGAATGAAATAAAATATGTTCTCTAGACATGCCATGAAATAAACATACATTTATGTGTATGGCTTTTTGTGGATTTGACCACAGGTTATCTGAGAAAACTGATGTTTAAAGATTAGAAAGGCTTTTTTCATTTTATTCTGAACTGTACCATGACAGTGTACAGTTCAAGTTGTTAGGTAGCATTACACTATGCATACTGATTAATTGTATTGACTCATTTATTTAAAATACAAACAAGAATGTTTCCCTGTTGTAATGATTGCTTGTGCAACAGGTTAGCTGTAATCCTTACCATCCGAACAAGTGTTCACATTCTTTCTGAGTGAAAATGGACATTTCTAAAACGTATTCCAATCTTTATATATTTCTTCAAAGAAGAAATATTGGCTGTTGTTCATATCTGCTGAGAATCGTGAATAACGTTTAAGCTTCAGACTCAACAGATTTGATTTCCTTGCCACTCAGATTTGCAACTAACTTCAGTGTAACAAAAGCCAGCAGCTTCATCTCTTTATACCTCAGTTTTCCTCATCTGCACAGAAGGGATATTAAAGCTTTTCTACAAGAGCTGTGAAATAACTTTCTGTGATAGCACCCATGGAAATATTTAGATGACTGAAAACTGTTTACTGAAATCACACTCCTGTACTTGGAAATAATTACATACATAGTTTAAACTTCTTTAAACCAAGTAATTATGTACTCAAATAGAGGACTTCTGAAGCCATAGAATGTACTACTAGGCCACAAAATAGTAGATATGACCTATAGTCAAAATAGTTCTCAGCAACACTGAGAAGGGAATACTTGGAACAAAGCTGTCTTTTCTTGGAAATAAAGGGAAATCACAAAGCAGGACAGTAGAAAGGGAAACTAGCTAGTCAGAAGCATAACAGTGGACTAATGAAACAATGGACTGAAAGGCGCAGTTTCTAGGAAACTAGTCATAGCCCTGTAACAAACGGGAGAAACACTTGTTGCTCAGAGAGAAGAACTGAAAAGCCTGTAAGAACTAAAGCATCAGCTGGATTATTCAGTAGAATTTCCATGACTTTTTTAGGATCATGTGGACATGTTCTCCAGACACGTTTTCTGCTTTTCTAAGATTTGTAAGATTGTTTGTGTCTGATCTCGTCTGCTGTCTTCTGGTGACATATATGTGATGGTTTTATATGTTTGGTCTTTAAGGTTGTTGGAGGAAAGAGGATTTTTTCTGTGACTGTAGTGATTGGAGGGAAGATTTTCTGATCCTAAGGGTGAGACTTGTCTAAATTGCCTAAAAGCCTCCAAAGCTTAATGTTTAATCTAAGCCAGTCATTTGGGCTTCTTTTATCATCAGTGGTAAAAGATTTACCTGATTTTAGACAGGGTTCTGAAACCAGTGAGGTAACTTACCTTCCGAAGAGCTTGCTTCCTCATTGACTGAAGAGGTTTGGGACTACATGACACCTTAAACACTTAACTTTCAAGTGTTTGAAGTTATGACATTATGAATCTGGATTGAAATTATGAAAGTCTTGCTATGAAGCTGTCTGAATAGCTAATTGTGATTGCAAGGAAATAGAATGAGTCGCAACATCCATACCAATAAGTGAAATGACCCAGGAAATGGCTTCTGATACGGTAGATCTGTATTCACACAAGCAAACATGCTGCTAACCAGCATACATAGGGACCTTATTACAGAACTAGCATGTTAGTTTTCAAAAGTCTACTAGCTGATATGCTTCTGTGACTCCTACCACAACCCTCTCTCTCATCAGCTGGACACAAGACATCATTGCACTGCATCACTACCAGCACTCAACACAGATGTGGGCAATCACTGATGACCAGTTTAAGGCTTATGTAGATGTGGCACAGGATGCTCAGACTGCCAGTCCTACTCTTTGTTCTCCTGACAGGAAGCTTATAATGTCTTAAGAGTCCTGAAGATGGAGATCTCTGTGACTTCAGGGTAGCACAAATAGTGCCATCATTCAGCAGAAGTTCAGTCTTGCATGGTCAAGCACGTGTTTCTATCATGCATTGTTGCAGATTCACAGATGACTGAGGTTGGAAGGAACCTCTGGAGGTGACCTGATCAAACCCCTTCCTCAAGCAGGGTCATCTAAATCAGGTTATGCAGGACCATGCCCAGACCACTTTTGAATATCTCTAAAGATGGGCACCCTGAAGAGGAAGATAAGGTCTCTGGGCCTAAAAACAGACCAGCAGGTGCTGCAGCTGAACCAGAGAACCAACCTGTGCTGGTATCAGTCTTCCCTATCCAGGAAAAGAAATGCATAAAAGAAATCATTTCATATAGTGAGGGATGAAGATGAACCAGGGCCATCAGGAGAACAGGAGGAAGGTGATCACAGGGGTGATTACCCAATCCCTGTCCCTGAGTGAGCTGCAAGATATGTGAAAGGATTTCAGTCATCATCCAGGTAAGCACATTATCACCTGGTGGCTTTGATGCTGGGATGATGGGACAGGTAGATTGGAATTAGAGGGGAGGGAAGCCAAGCAGATGAGATCCATGCCTAAGGAAGGGGTCATTGACAAGGGAATTGGAAAACAGACACAAGCCCTCAGTCTCTGGAGGCAACTCTTGTCAGGCATGAAGGAAAGGCACCCCTTCAAGAAAGACATTCTACATCACCCAGGCAAGAAATTGCAGAGTTCTGAAATCAGGTAAAGAATGGATACTGTGGGCAACCTGAGCCACAGGTGGTGAAGACTCCTGAAAAAAAACTTCTGGAGACATCTGAAAAGTCATCTCTTTTTCCTTGTTATATTTCACTTATTTTCCTTTTTTTTTTTGAGGGTAATTATTTTATCAATTACATTTAGAAATGTTAGCACTCTATATCAGTGAAATTCAGACAAGATTCAAGAAAATACATGAAGAAACTTTTCAATCATAAAATGAAGAAACTTTTCAATCATAAAAATCTTTGCCAGTTTAAAGATGGGTGAATTTAAAAATTACTAATGCCCTTCAAAGATGCATGAGAAACAATGAAATAGCTATTCTGGTCAGTAAGAATGAGCAAAGTTCTTTTGATTTACCAATTAAAAAAAAAAAAAAAAAAGATGGATAGGAGCCAGACTAAAATTAGATGACTTGTAGTTATTATTTAACACATAACCTCTAGTCAGAGATAATTGTGTCATCTTCTGTACTTTGTCTAACCACATAATAAATGACAATTATCTGTTCCTCATTGAGAATTATTTTAATCTACTTTTTGACCAATAGCAAATCTCCATCATTGACTTCTAGCACGTTTTGCAGTACATCATAAAAATACCTCAGCATATTTGAGCCTGGAAATTACTATAGCCATTTTGAAAGAGGTTTATGCTGTAGCTCCTCTGCTTCAGTACCAGAGTTAGACTTTTTTTTTTTTTTCTCTTAGCTTGAGAAGCAGGTTAGAGAAATTAATTTCCTGTACTATTGATCTAGTTCTAATTATTTATCAAGGTGCAATTCACTTAAGAGTTGTAGCTTGGACTAAAAGCAATCCAGTAAAGGATATGAGACAAATTATTCCAAATTTAATTCCAAACTGCAATTGCAATCAATATCTTGTTTTGTTTTTTAAAGAATAGTAATAGAAAAGAAATAGGATGGCACATCCTTAAGTGCCATTCCTGACTGTATACTATACAACTGAAAATGGCAAAGGGAAAGTTGGAGGAAAATAGTAAGCTTTTAGAGAAAGTGTGGGGTGAAAGAGATTCACTCAGAGAAAATGAATTAACGAAAAGCAGAAATTGCTGCAAAACTTATTAAGGCAATGATCTGGGAAAGCTTCATTTCTATTGATAATCCTTGTTTCAGTTAAGTGAAGCAAGGCACTAAAAGGCAGTATTTCCCTGTGAATCAGTTTGTAAAGAAAAGAAATATAGTAAAAGTTTTAAATGCAATTACTGCATTTTTCCCCAACTGAAGTTATAAATTTACATTTTATATCTGTTAGATAAAAAAATAATAACTGAGCTAACAAATGACTACATTACTAGCAGTATATTTTAGAAACCTTAAGTCAATGGTTAAAAAAAAAAAAAAAAGAAAAAAGTGAAAAAAGCTTACTAAATTAAAAGGACTTAATGTAGTTATTTAGAAAACCTCAATAAAGTAGGTCCATTTTGCTGAACTGGAGGAGCAGTGAGTCTTGCAGTATTTGATCCAGCAGTTTGGTACTACCCTAGATATTAGTTCATCCAGAAAGAAGTTTCTTCCTTGTAGGTTAGTCTGCACAATAAGATTTTTCTCTCCTTTTAATTGCAAGTTACATCACTAAGATAAGCATAAAAAAAACAGATTTTGGGAAATGAGTAAGAATCCTCACTGGGCTATGCAGTAGGAAAGTGGGCTGCTAACCTCGAATGAGTGAAATAATACTCTAAGAGGCTAACAAAGCTCATTACATGGCCTGGAACAGATATTAAAGGCTGAAAAAGAAAAGGAACTGGAAATGCATAACAGATGTGAAGCAGGAAGAATGCAGAATGTCTGTGCTCTTGGTAAAAATGTCCCAACCTGAAATGAGGAATCTGTAGCTTTTAAAACAGTCAGTATGTGGATCTGTAGCTTGGGGGGATATTTTGTTCCCTGCACTGCAGATTTAAAAAAAAAACTTCAATATATCTATGGTCAGCTTCAAAGACAAACATACATTTGAAACTACTTAGCAAGACTTACGGGAGTAAAAGATTTTCCTTGTGGCATGGGCATAACTCTTGATTTTCTTGTTTTACAGAGGAATAGAGTCTCTTTCTTTAAGCAACTCTGATGAATCCCTGACCTAGATCAGGTTTTATGAGCATAAACTCATATTTTGAAATGGTTTGTAATTATTTCCAGGAATTCCACAGCCAAGTGGAACATTATGAATCATGTGGAGCAGAATAACCTCCACAGCCTTCTGTCGTTGTTTAATTATGCTTCAGAAAGAACAAACAAACACACAAAATCAGCTCTGAGTTTCTTAAATGCTGCATGTACCAAAATGATGAATGCAGTACTAAGATTCAGCTTTTTTAGTACTCAGTTGTATGAAATGCTGATGCCCTGGATGTCATTTCAGCTCTGGTTTATCGTGTGAGTCTTTTTGTCTGGAAGTACAGATAATTCATTAGATCCAATGTGCTATAACAAAATGGTGTTCTCTGTGGAATAGTGTCAATCTCTCTGAATAAAATATATAAGTAGGAAGAACTTTTCTAATTTCCAAGCTTACAGTTCCTCTTTGGAGTACCACTTACATGAAGAGGCCTTGGTTTGTGTTTTGTTGCCATTGGTTTATTTTACTATTCTATCTGCATGATTATCCAAAAGTCAGATGTGCAACATAGAAACTAATCTCTATGAAAAGAAAATAAATGCCTAGAAAACACCATATATTGTTTTTGAGAATAGATGTAAACTAGAAGCAGATTTAACTTATTTCCCTAGTGCCTAGAAGTAACCAAGCAGGTAATCAAAGCAAAAGAACGACCTTCATATTTGTAAGCTATCCTATACATAAAAATAGATGGGATTTCATATACCTGTCCTGTAGAGTAGGGATAGATACTTTTTCTTTCTCAGACAACTTAATTGGAAGTGAAAACTTTCTCAGTGTTCTGATATGAAAGAAGAAAGGCACATGTATTGCATTTCTGAGCAAACTGTATTTCTTTTGTACATTCTTCTGCTTCTGGCAAAAGAAGAGGCTTCTAAGATTTCTAGATGCTACTCAGAAACATATTTAGTAAATCATAAATTTGATAAGTTTCTTTAGAGTAACATGACGTATTGTGAATTTTCAGTTTGTGGTTTACCGTTACAACATGTAGCTTTTAAAACAGTCTGTACAACTTACATTACAGCTCCAGTGAGTTGTTATTGCAACCCTGAGAAGCTTACTGGTCTCTTCCTAAAATGATTGCTCTTCTGGAAGGGGCAGGAAAGTTAATAGAGAGAAGGAATCTGGTCTTCTTTTATTTTTTTTATCAAGCAAAACAGCAAATTCATCAAGAATTGGATATATGGAAGAAGGCTAAATCATTAGAGTCCCCATCACCATACTATAGTGACTATAAGAGCTTGAAGTTCATCACAAAATGGTTATGGAATATTTTGTAATACATTAGTATTCTTAAAAAAATAATAACTTAGAAGAAGCTCTCCTTTGGGACTGTTTTCATCATTCTTAAGAGATGGAGGTCATAAGAACAAGAATTTGCTCATCACATCTTCTAAAAACAATAGATAAATGTTCCAGGATAAATGCTCAAGAAGAACTTGGTTGAATGCAGCGGCCTTTATTTTGCACTGTCTGGGTTTCTGCTGTCTTTTACGTCTAGTCATGAATGCTGTTTTATGAGACCTAAGCTTTTTCAGCACCCACAGATGCACCCATACCACAGACAAAGGGGGAGGTGCAGAAATAAGTGTTGATTTCCATGACTGAGTCTGGTTCCTGTAAGATGCAAGATAAATGTAGGTAGCTTCTGAGGAGGGGACTTTCATTCCTGGGTCTATCTTCTAGCTCCTCTTTAAATGAGGCCTACCGGATCATCACAAGGACTTCAATTAATTGCTGTGTTAGGTTTCAGAAGAAGCTTTCCCCAGAAGACTTTACTGCATATGCTGGGTGGCCTTTTTGTGTATTGTTCGTGACATACACAGGGCTTATCTAAAATATTTATGTTCCAATGTTGCAATTCTGGCAGATGATATTAGTGATTTAGGACAGACCTGTTGAGGACCTTAAAACTCTTCACTTTTACACTGAAAAATCAATACTGGTGCAATTCTACTGGGGGTATCTGCTATTTATTCTTACTAATTAATAGCAGCCTCAATTTTTACAGCCTCTATTTCCAACTATTTTCATGGTTGAGATTTTCACCTCTTGTTTCTGTATATAAAGAAACATGGTCAGTAGGAAAATAAATGAATGCGAGTGCTGTCTGATTATCATGCAAGGGATGTGAACAGCAAATGTGAAGAAATGGAACATGGGTGCACTCAAAAAGAAAAACCCAAAGCTAAATTAAAAATATATTTCAAAAGGACAAAATATTAATATTTATCACTTCCCTAATTATTAACCATGACTAACTGTGACTGTGTTCATATAGATGAACATTGCCCACTATCAGTCAGCTTCACCCAATTTATAGGATATTAACTGGATGCATCTTGTCAAAAATCATAGGAACATGCAGAAAAGATCATTATTTCTTGACATTAATGCCAACCAAATTCAAATCATTTAGAAAATGGTCATGCTGCTTAGTATTTAGTGGTTCAATTTACTGAATATTACAAATTATGTGCATTTCCAAAATTGTGTTGGAAAACTATAATGTCAAATCACATTCGAGTATGGGTTGGTTTTTTTTTTTCCTTTTTAGTATAGGAGCTGAACTCAAATAATTTTATTTCTTTATTTAATTAACATGGTTCCACTTTATGGAACAAACAAGTTCACATTGAAATACCCTAACATTAACTAAGAGAGAAGCCCAAGAGTGCCTATAATCTAATATCAAGTCACATTTTTGAAAGACATCCCTATGTACTTTTCCTTTAAATGTCAATCTCATTAATAAACAGATTTTTTCATTAATTCCTGGGGAAGAACAATGGTCTTCCATTCTATGTTGAATACTGCCTTAAAACAGCGACTGACACACCAGAAGGCTGTGCTGCCATTCAGTGAGACGTGGACAGGCTAGAGAGCTGGATGGAGGGCAACCTGATGAAGTTCAATAAGGGCAAGTGTAGGGTCCTGCATCTGGGGAGGAAAAACCCCAGGCACCAATCACATGCAGAGGTTACACTCTTATTCCTGTCTTACTATCTGCTGGTACTGAGACCATGTGGGCAAGGTGAGCACCCTGCAACTACTCACAAAGTTCATCCCTTTTTTTCAGTACTGTTGTACCATGTCATAGTTTACAAAGGTGAGGTAACTTAATATTGCTGTATATTCCTGAAACAGAGTGTGTGATTATTTATTTTTTTTTCCCCCCAAATGAGCATTTTGACAGAATAATAAAAAAAATACATTCAAGTGTATATTCTAAATGTGGTAATTACTGCAATCTGCAAACAGAAGAAGTAGAGACAGCAGCTGGTTAGGTGAAGTTTCAGCTGAGACTCATATTGGTGAGGTCCAGGATAATAAGGTTCTAGTGTATTTTCTGAACTGTCTGGGAGCAGAAAGAAAACAAACTCTTGAGGCCAAGGCAGAATCAGCTTTGATCATCTGTCTCCCTAATGAGTGTTTTAATAAAATATCCTATGAAAAAATTATGCCTAAAAAAACCCTCCACCCTTACTTATACTTCAAGAACAAGCTTGTTGTTTGCCTGTTGCCATTGGCTGCCTTCTATCAAAGCAATGATCAAAACCAACTGTTGAACCTCACTGTGTACCCTTGATCAATAAGCTCAAAAAGAATCTGAAAGCAGTGAATAGTGTCTGTGCAATTTTTAACTCACTGGAACTCATCAAGGCCAAGAGCCTGTAGCTTTGGATTCAGTCTAGTAGGACTGCTAGAAGGACAAGTTATTTTTCCATGCAGAAATCCTTAAACATAAAGGGCCACAATCTTTAACTATTACTCTGCTGCACACTATCCTGGAAGCCCAGAGCTTTGTGCAATATGCCTGGGCACACCATGTCTGGGGAATTTAGCCACCTCCAAGCAGAATCCACAGAGACAGCATGTTGGGCAGGGGACCAAGCAAGTATTCAGCACTGGGGACTGATGAGTACTTTGAATCTTGCTGTTCTCAAGTACATGAACCTGTCTTGGCTGAGAATGTGCCAGGCAAAACTTTCTGAGGAGTCCAATTTCCAGTCCTCACAGAAGGGCTCTGGTGATCATATTTTCTGTTTCTTTTTTCTTTTTTTTTTTTTTTTTTTTAAGACATTATTTAAAACATGAAGGCAATCAATCTGGGGATTTTTTGTGTTGTTTTTTTTTTTCCCCCTATAGTGACTGAGGCAGTTGAATTCACTCACTCAGGGTATGAGACGGCCAGCTGTAATTACTCCTTGAAGGTCCATTAATGCCTGCAAATCTCCTGAGGCAGGCATTTATATATAGATAGTAGTAAAATGTTACAGGACAGACTTGGATAATGCAAGCTATTGTCTTCAGGGTCACTCTGGAGGCAAAGAAGTTCTCTTGTTTCTGCTGCTACCAACATTGTCGAAAATGAGCATTCATAGAAGTAATCACTGCCTCCTCTGAGGCTTTCCTTTTTCCATCCAAGGCTTCAGATATGATCCCTGGATGAGTAAATCCACAGCTGCATGGCTGGGAGCTTTCATGGCACCCCTCACTCACTGGATCTGCCCTTTGATACTTCAAAGGCAGCTGCAAAGAGGAGGCTGAGAAGTCATCCTGGGTTCTGAAACTGCTCACTGCATCTCTGTACGCTTTTTTAAGTTGCAGAGGTTTTTAAGCAAATTTAGCACTCAACCACTTCCCTCTGGTGATAAGGCTTCTGGAGGCAAAGAGAGTCTCAGCAGATGTGCCAGTGAAGGGCATACTCTTTTCTGCAACATTCAAGGTCTTGTACCATAAAAGTGTTCTTCTCATTCATACATGTTCTGGAGAAAACAAATTTGTGTGGGAAACATGCTTAAACATCTCTAAAGCCTAGATGCACAATAGCAGTCCACTCAATTTGTGACCTCTTTCTCAGCAGGTATCAGATATATTAAAAATGGCTGGCAAAATATATATAGGTATTATTTCTGGATCTCTCTAAAAGACCTCATGTATAGGCTTATCTTTCAGAATTTGCTTCAGAATTTGCTTTCAGAATTTCACTTCAAATACTCTTTTATTGCATAATGACAAAATGGAATTATGTAATCACAGGTATGAGTTTCATTTTAAAAGCTAAATGAAAGGTTGTATTGCCGTAGCCTGCAATTCTGAAAACAATACATGCCACTAGCAGAAAGATAATAGTGTTTGGTGAGAAGCATTAGGCTAATCTGATTAACTGAACTTTATTGGTTTTAGGAAATAACATAGATTGTTTAATCCTTCTTGGTAAAAGAATAGCGATTAGCTAAACACTCTTTCTTGATGGCTGTCTAATCTATAGTTCACAGAAGCAAGTAAAAAAATAAGTAATTTTTTTTTTTTTTTTTTCCTAAAGATCTCTGTCTGAAACTGTATTTTAAAAAATACCTGGAAAGATAAGCATCTGAATTCCGGCAAATATTAGGCTAAGACTGGTACTTTCTTTGCAATTTAGAGAAATATTTGCCACTTCATAACACTTCTGGTTGACACTGGTACTGCACTGTAACAGTGATGGATGGTAACTATCTATTTATCTATCCACTGGGAAATATAGACTTACCAAATTGTAGTCCTGGGACAGGGAAAGGAAGAAAAATGAAAACTCAACAACTTTCTCAAATGTCAAGTTGATATTATAAATTGTAAAGCCTGTTTGTTTTGGTTTTTTTACAACTTCATACTGGCATGGGACAAATAGAAAATGTATGAACAAACTCAAAACACATATAGTTTAAGAGTATCTGTTTTCATAATGGATCAGATCAATCTATCAAAGTTATCCCTTGCAGAAAGCTCATTGAGCACAACAAGCTGCATGAGGTGGCATTGTAGAGCAAGAGCTTCATGTTCATAGTATCACTGTAAAGTTAAAATGTAGAGTACAAAACCAAAACCAAATAAATCTTTCGCCTAGTTTTTCCCAAAAACCTTCCAGGTCAATGTCAAGAAGCAGAGAAGGCAAGGCAATGCTGTTGCCATGCCTATAGCTTAGAAGCACATGAAATAGGAACAAAAAGATGGGGAAACTTTTGATAGTGTGTATGACACACGGGTATGTTGGACTGTTTATATATAATAAACAAAAGTTTTGGGTACTTTGCATGAGTACTCATATTCCCAAAATTATTGTATGCTAATTAGATATGTCTTAAATTAGTACAAATTCTTACATTTTCATTAAAGTTAGCAAGTAAGCAAAGTGAGGGTTTTTTAATATTTCCAGTGTAAACTTGTTAATCATGGTGTATGACTAAAAATTATAGGAGTACATATAAGAGAGATGGAGAGAAACATGGAATTTTGATACAACATATAATGCCTAGAGTTTTCTCTTCTTCCTCTCAGAGCTCTATAACTTTGCGCTGAGATTATTGTTTACTGTATAAATTAATAGCAGCTTTACCCGAACCAATAATTGTTACTTCAGCTTTTAGTCTACAGGTTCTTGGTAAGTATCACATCGAAGAGTACATGATATTTGGGGGGTTTGGACTATTCTAATTCCACTGAACAAAATTATTCATAGTTTCCTCTCCTAAAACCATTTTTGGTCTGATAATTGATTGTTCTTTTTCTAATTAATGCTAGGCAATTTCCGGAAGTCCTTTGTTTTAATGTGTAAATTATTCTTCAAAGGTTTCTTTTCCACTAATGCGGGGGTTTAAAAAAATACCTGTTATTCATAATGAACCTTTATAATCTGCTGTCAGCTTAGTTGAGAAATGGTCATTTTTAACATTTAGTGGTCTTTAGGGAAAGTTGTTCTGAGGTATCAGCTTTGAAGAGAATATGTTTTAGTCCTGTGTGATCTGCTGATTTCTCATGGCATTTTAAATCTTGCATTAATTGTATTGACTTAAAATTAGAAAAAATATTTTCATGTTTCCATAGACTAGGCAATATAGCAGTTCTTGCACTGTTGCTGTGCATAAACCACAGTTATTCTATGTCTTAATGTCTGAACTCGAGAGAGAAAAGCATGCATTAGTTATTTAACTAAAATTACTTTCATAATTACGTATTACAAAAGAAGAAAAAAACCCAAGGAGCCAATCCCTTGAAAAGAACAAAATTTTTAAAAAAATATTCCTAAATCTTGCTCATTATACCTTGTGGCATGTAACTATACTTACTAAAATGTGTTTTCATAAGGAATTAGCACATTTGAAAAAGATCTATCAGTGGAGTAACTACACATAATAAAAAAGAAAGTTTAATAGATACTTTTTTTTTTTAATAGAAGGACAAGACATGGAATTAAATTTGTAGCTTTTATCTGGTAAATAACTTTAAAATTTTATTTGTTTATTTATGGCTACTGGTGTTTGTCTGGAGTTTTAAGATTAACGTTGTACCAATGGAAAAAAGGATTAGAAGGATGCCTCTGTATCCAATAAACAGTACTTTGTAGAAGTCAAACAATTTTGTTAAATTACAGTCATCTGGCTCTAGCTTCCCCTTGCTCTGTTATTGGAAATGCTAGGTTTTGCTCAAAAATTCAGAAGAAAAATTTGCTACCATTAAAGAGGAGAACAAGAGGAAGAAAACAAATACTTTTAGATGGGCTTGAGTTTCATGTTCCTAGAAGTGTCAAGGAAAGTAGCCTTGTTCAAAAGGCCAAAAGCCTAGTAAGGGATTGCTAATTTTGGCTCCTAAAAGTTGCAGAGGTGCATGACGTGCTCAGTGAAAGAAACCCAAGTAGATTAGCAAGAGCAGATGCTTGAAGCCTGGACTAGAGCAGTGTAAATGTGACCTCTGTATTGTACAAGTGACTGACAGTTCTGTAGTACAGCTGGGGAGAGACAGGCATGAGTGGTATAAGGTATATGCATAAGTCAAGGAGGCACCAGCATCCCTATATATACACATAGCCCTGTAGCAACCCAGAACAGAAGGACTTCTTCCACAGAACTGCCACGAAATCCTTCACCTGCAGCCAGGGTCAAAAGCTTTACTAGAGCACTAACTGAAATTAAGTTATGGTGTTACTACATTCCTTCTAATAAGTATCATCTTTAGCAAAGATATAACAGCTCCTTGAAGTATTCAGCCATAGTAAATGACTGTATTTGGAGATACACACAGAAACTAAGTCTTGATTACTTTTTTCAGATAATGGTTCAATCATAATTTTGAATGTAAAAAGTAGTTTATATATATAGCATACGTTTGCAATCAAATATTAATTTAACTCCACCCTCTAAAACTAATAAGTCTAGATTCCTTATAAATGTACTCACCTAGACACTTATAAGGCAAATAAAGAGTAAAAAATAGGGAAAGGAACTCTGGGTGTTGATGTAAACATACTATAAATGTGTTTCTTGACGTGTCTACTTATCTCAAAGAATTGGTTCAGAATAAAACTGGGGTTTACTACAAAAGAAACCAAGACTAATTGATTTACTCTTTCCCATTACAATTTTAACTACATGTGTATGTCTCAGTTGCTTTTTTCTGGTTTTGTGTCCCTTTGTATATGCTAAATATCTTGATGGATGAGTTCTGTACCATTAAAATCATTGTGAACATGTTTGCAAACAGACATATCCTGGCTGGTTATACTCATTTCTCCCTCCAGCTTTTTTACTTTGTAAGCTCTTTCAAGTATAACGATGAGCTATTCTGTATTGAAGCAAAGCTGTTTGAATTGTCTGTTAAGTACCAACATAATACAAATAACAACACCATAATATTAATCATGTCATTACTGTTAGAGGACTAAAAAACCTGATGTGTAATGGTTTGGGTTTTGTGTGTGTTTGTTTGATTGTTTTGTGCAGTTAACTTAAAAGAGAACTAATATTTTTTTGGGGGAAAAAGATACCACAAAGAGATATTTTTCAGCAGCTCTGAGGATTTTTAGGTAAATGCATTTGTTTCTGTTGTTAAAACTCCATGTTCTGTGCTCAAACAGATTGCATAAGAAAAACACCTACAACCATGTTAAATTTTTCAGTTGAATTTTACCTGCATAATCTATAACTAATGTAATGTAATAGTAATTTTCCCCTAAGCTCTCTAGAACACAAGCCCTAGGAAGAGCAATCATTTCCAAATATGTTGCAACTTACTCTTTGTGCAAAAGTTGCTTTGAGTTTATCAGAAGACCATTTAAGCAGCATAAACTGATATAGCAAACCCCAGATCTGAAATCAAGGCTGCAGATAGACCCCCTGTGGGGACTGTAAATGACTTCCAGATAGCTCTGCATAATAGCTCTGTTACCAGTGGGTTCTCAGAAGTTAGAATAAAAATTACTGTTCCTTTTGCATTTTTCAGTAAAGAAATATGAAATAAGTTTATTTGATACTGTATGCTTTAGTTTTCTAAGATAATTTACTGGAGTTTGTAAAAAATTACAGCTTCAAATATGAGCCTGATTCTTCCAGTTTTGCACTAAGAATAGACTCTTGATCACAGAGTGTACACCCTATAGAACCTGGCTTTATAATGTAGAACTGTTGTCTAGTATAGTAGCTTTAATATCAAAGATAGAAATCAATAAGATAGCAAAATATCTCAGAGAGGGGGAAAAATAGTTTCTCTGGCACATATTAGAGAAAAATAACTACAACATGAGGACAAATCGAAGTGGAAAAGAATACGAAATTATTTCTCTTTGATAGATGTCCAAACACTGCTAATCAACAATTAGCAGAGTGGGAGGGAGGGGGAGATTTGCCCCTTAAGCTACAAATAAAGGCTAAAATATGCTGACCAAAATTTTCACAAACATATAGTAATTTAAATATCTTAATTTTTCATTTTCCTGTTGATAATGTCTTGAATTAATCTGAATTAACCTGATGTTTTCTGGATGCAAAATCCTTCATGGTCTTAAGAGAGACCGCAGTACTATCTATAATGCTTCTATCGCACGTATTTTGGGTCTTCTATTTCCATGATATTGTTTGCAAAATATTAAAAACCAGTCTTTTAAAAAAATTAATCTATTGAAATAAAAAAATATGGTTTGTACTATTCTAGACAAAGACTCTTCTAATTAAAATCGTCTTAGCATCTTCTAAAATTTTCTTACACACAGAATTTAAAACTGGATTCATTAAAAATTAACTCTCTCATTGAAAGTAAGGGTTTTTTTTAATGAATTTAACCAGGTACAAATAAAGTATGCATCCCGAAAAAAAGGAAAATCATAAGGTTTTTTTGTGGTTTTATAAATGCTCATAGCATACAACAACAAAAAATATTTGTTTTGTCCCGGAGATTAAAAGATTGGGGTGATTTCAATACAATGCATGTAAACACAGCTGGCTTAATGCGAGAACATATACCTAGTCAAAGCAGAAACAATTCAGAAGTAATTTGATACCACGTTCTTATTTTTCTTATGATTTATTTATGTTTCTGAATTTTCTGTAATCGTTCCCGACCATAATATCAAATATGATATAACAAAAGTTCTGCAATTCTTCTGGTATTTTGTTTGGGGTTTGGATTTTTTGGGGAAGTGTTTGTTTTCCTTACAGGATAGCCTCTCCTAATTTTATTTTCCAGTATATCTCCTCAACCACCTCCTTAACCTTTCTGTCCCTCATATGTCTTTTAGTAGCAAAACATCATTTTTTTGCTTCTTCTTATGAAGGTACTTCCCCTGTAGTAGTCAATGTATATGTTAATTAATGGATAACTGATGCCTCATACAGCTTGCCGTTGAAGTAGACAGGAGGAGGGCGATGTTAGGAAAAAGATGCTATCTTTTTGGGTGCACTTCCCAAACTTTTGGTGAAGGAAGATGAGTTTAATTGGATTGTGTCACTGAGGACAAGGAAAAGGAGTGGGAGTAGTAGAGACATATATTGTGGGAAAATAGATGAAGCAAGCAGGAGATTAATATAATGGTAAGAGAGTATGAAGGGAGAAGAGAGGAAGAAACAAGCTAGCCCAAATACAGTTAAATCTGATGTATTTTTCCCTTAAGTGCTGGCATCCCTGTTTTAGTTACTTCTGCCTTCATGTGAGGTCTTATTCAGCTTTTCCTTATCATATCCTGCACTGCCTGGCATACAAGACTGTGGGAGGAGTATGGAGTAGGGTATAGCTACATAAATCACAGCAGCATTGGCCAGGCATGCTATTATTAGCGTTGCAGCTCTGTGTGTTGGTCTAATTTTGTATAAACTGCTTTATATGCATTAACACACTGATTATTTAAAATAAATTTTGAGAATGAAGTTTTTAGAAGAATTTTTATTCTTAAATCCTTTGATATACCTACAGATCTCTTGATATCTTATAACATGTATCTGATTTTTTTAAGTCAGTGGTTCCATCACAAGAATAGCCTCTATAACTTCTGGTAGTTTAGTGTTAGAAGTATTTTATCAGCATACCTTTCCCATTTGCATAAGCTCAAAGGAATAATTATATCTCCCCATCTCATGTTAAAAAAAAACAATTAAAAATGTAAAGAGAGCAACTTAGAAAAAAACCCGCAACATAGGCAAAATGGCAGAAAAAGAAGGAAAACGTAAAAAAGATTAAATGGGGGCATAAATTAGCATATTGAAAGGCTTTATTATATGCATGTTGGCTTCTAAGCACTGGGAACATAGAACAGTTATTGAAGTTATCTTCTATCCTCGATAATGTTTGTAGATTTCGAGGCTGATTTTTCTAGACAATCGTATCTTTGTGTGTGACAAGTGTCTGTACACTAGAATATTTTTACGTTTTGGAATCAGACAGAGGAAAGAGAATTAGAAAGACAAGCAAGGATATAGTGATGAAAGCAAAACTGCATGACAACCTTTTCTCTCTATGGTCCTGTTGACATATATTGCAGTAGAAATTGTGAAAGCCTTGATGCACTTAGGGATACTGACAGGGGAAATAGGCTTTGCTCATCTCTTGATACTAAACACCTTCAGAAAATATAAGTTAAAAACTAATAAATACATTGTCCTAGTCTTTTCCAGCCTAAGATCTCATGTATAACGAAGGGATGAAACGTCAAGAGCACAGGTGCTGTTGGAAATAAATTTGAAGCTTACTTCTATTTCACAATACCAAGAAAATCAGATCACTGCCTTTTTCAGTAATTTGATAGATATTACAGAAGCATTATGAATGTTGCTGAAGTCTGGGCTGTGGTGGTGCTTTCATTGTATAGTACATTTCTGAAACATTTAATAACTCATATATCATAAAAATTTAGGATCCAGTTTGATGCTTTTTTTAGATTATGAGTTCAGAAATACTGAAAGTTAATAAAGCTAGGCAAGTATTTGTACTTATGCAACTCAGGAATAGATTTTAAACTAAATAGATTTTAAAGTAAATAAACTTTGAAAAGTGTTTTATGTTCATTTCCCTGTTTGTTTTGGTCAGATTTTCCTTTTATCTGGTACCCAATCACACTGGCTAAGGACTTCTGTGGCCATTGCAGTATTAATCCCCTTAAATGGAAAGGCAGAGTATAAGATGAGAAGTTTGTTATATAAGCATAAATATTGTCTAGTCAGCATTCTACACTGCAAGACCCAAATCAAAGAGGGAGGATGAAACACTAGTTTACTTGAATTTAGTGACAAAACTCATTAATTTCAGTGCAAACATTCTTGCCTGCACTGAAGCCCTGCATTCTCCTCTGAAGATGTTAAAGCAAATTTCTCTTTATAATATATAGCAAGTGACTGTCTTAACCTTAACAAAGGAACAGACAGTATCAGCACAGCTTGACGTGTCATTAGCTAGACTACTACTTTGCTTGTAAAGATGATAGAATAGTTTTAGCATTACAGTTGCAGGTGTCCCCTTTTATATCAATTATAGAAAGATTCACTAGAGAAGGGAAATATAGGCATGTTACTTTGTCCAAAGGTGAATGCTTTAACCTAAATTTTAAACTCTGGGCTTACATGCCATAAGTGTGCTACAGAGTCTGACACTGACATAGTCACATTTGTGCAGTCTGAGCAATGGGAACAACTTTGCTAGAAGAAAGGAGGCTTCATGTCATCATTTATCTACTGAATTTGCCCCTAAATCACCTAAAGGGGCTTGTAGTCTCCTGTGTATCCAACATGGTCACCTATTAAAGCAGCACATTGTGGCTCATACCCACAACAGGAGTGTGTTTTTTAACTCCCACGGAGATTGGTGTGCAGGAAATACTCTGCATGCCAGGCTTTTACCCCAAGAGAGTAATGCATACAGTAAACTCTGTAATGGCATGAAAGACTACAGAAAGTGCAAAGAATATCCAGTAATTTCATAGTGGTTTTGCTTTTTTCCCTAGAGGACTAAGTAAAATATCCTTCTCTTTATAGTTGTACTTAACCTGTCTGAGATTGAGAATTGCTGCTGAAATTTCAAAGCACACAAGGTACCTCCATTCAGTAGATAAAACACTGTTCCACCTCTCTCCATGGCATTTTTACTGTTTATAGCCTCCTTCTCCCTCTGAAATTATTACTTTTTTTTTGATTAGACTTACAGACAGATTATTTTTCCCAGTACAGGGTATCCAGCTGCATCATTTAAGGGAAAAGCCTTCATTAGGGAGCAAGGGTTTTTGCCAGTCAGATGAAGCACAGTGGGCACTCACACTTCTAAGAGCAAGCTCTGGTTATAGCACAGTGTTCATAAAATAGTTTTTAACGCAGGCTTAGTCTGTCTCAAGCACTGTTAGACTTTCATTACCCATATGAAGTTCAGCTCGGTTGTGGATTAATCATGTTATTCTTCTAATTGCATGGCGTAGAAGAGGTCTCAGCTTTGCAAGTCTACAGAAGGGGTGGACACTTGACTCCACAGTCAAGCTTTGTTAGCAAATTTTTTAAAACTGTGTAGTTAACTAATATACCAGTGACCTCCTTAGTAGTTTTGATAATCCAATACTTATTTTTTTCTTTATTAGACATAGGTGCGTTTTCATTTGACATGTTTCTTTATTATTTCTAGTTAGAAACAAGAGAAATCCAGAATTTTTCTTCCTGGCACTGATAAGGATTTCTCTGTGACCCTGAAAACTGGATTATATTTCAGTTCACCCACTTGTATGAGAAATGTAATAAATAATACATACAGGCAATTCAGGAGAGCTGAACTGAAAAAAACCCCCTACATTTTATGTTAATTTCCAACCTGAAAAAAAAATTTGAATTGTCAATATTCTCTTCCCATGAACTTTCAACTGTTGTTGATCTACTCGAGAGTAACAACCAATATGCACAAAATTTGCTTCTATAATAACTTCATCTTTTATGTTGAATTGTAAAATTGGCATTTTGAGCCATCCCAAAGGTTAGGTAACTTTGTGCCTCTTTCTAGGTTGTATTTGTCTTATATCAGCCAATCAAGATTGCAAACTGGGAATATTGCAATAAAAATGCAATACATTTTTTTGTGGCATATTATAAATTTAAGCAGTGTTATTTATACACACAGTAGTAATGACTGCAGCTTGATTTGAGTGTTATATTCAGTAAAGAATGTTCTGTGAAGTACTCAGTGAATAATGTATGTTATTGAACATATTTTAGATTTTTGCATTTATATCCAGAACTGTACAAAATTCAGCAAGTTTTTGTTTCTTGTAAATTACCTGTTCATCTTATTTTCAGAATTTCTGAAGATTGAGATAGTGATGTGTTGTGAGAAAATGTCTTTTTCAATAGCTTTCTATCTTTTAATTTTACAGATCATGGAAGGACTTCAATCATACTTATAATCCATGATGTAAATAAGAATGTGGAGAAACACAAATGTGTAAAATAATTCTGAACAGACAATAATCCCAAATCATGTCTGTTGAGTGACAACCTCTCTGTCAGTCTCTCGAATAAACCCTGCCTATCAATAATTGGATACATAGGTGAGAAGACACTTGCTAACATTATGAATTAATTTCAGATTAGCCTTTCAAGTGATATGTGACTAAGACATGTCAAACACTGTATTTCTTTCTTAACATTGGATTAGAAAATATGTTCTGCAAATTGCAAGGATACAGAAGCATCCTGGGACTTTTAAGACAGTTAAAACAAAGTTCTTTATAAGCAGTTTAGAAGAAACACTCTCCATCCTTGGAGTGAAGGGTGGACTTTGATTGACATAGCTGATACGATGGCATTTTAAAAGATGCCATAGTCTGAGAGAGAGGAGAGAAAACCTCCAGAGAGAGCTCCTATACAAGTCACATCTGCAGCTCAAGGATCTGATAATTCCACTGCTTCCCCAGGACTAGACTTTTCAAAGCCAGAGGAAAAAAATACACAACTAACTGTGGTAAAATCAGAGACACATTTTCTGTTACCATATAAAGTGCAATCTGTTATTGTTAATGCATGCAAAAGACAAAAAAAACTCCAAACAAACAAAAAAAAACCACCCCAAACCAACCAAACAAACAAAAAATAAAACCCACCACAAAACCCCAAACTTTTAAAAATGTCTTGAAGCTGAAAGAAAAGAAACAAGAAGTGAAAAATAGACAGACCAGACAAAAGACTGTGAGTGAAAGCACAGTAATGTTAGGAGTAAATGGTTTGCCCTCTTCTGTTCGGTATGTGATGATAGCACAATGGTTTTAATTTGCTTATATTGTTAAGTAACACTGTATATTGCTGTGTGACTATGTGTACATTAGAAAGCAATGAAAAGATATAGAATAAAGCAGTCAGCACAAAGGACCCCACACCACACACAGCTCTGGAGCTCCCTCTGATGATCCCACAGGACCCATGCCAAAGAGTCCATAGACCAGTAAGGGCACTCTTTACCAGTTCATATGACCTACAGTTGTCAGACCTGGCATGCATGGGTTGGACAGAAGCTAGAGGGGAGAAAATGCTCTTCTTTGGGAAGTTGTTCTGAGCAGGTACCACTGGAGGAACTTTGGGCTGGCAAAAAGACATATTGTAAGAAACCTTCTGGAGAGAACAGGAGGCTTTCCTAATTCAAGAAAGAGATCTTGAAACAAGCCTTAGAGATCGTGCTGAGGATGGCACACAGAAGGGGTCATTTAAGCCAGTAAAAGGTCAAGAATGACTATTCTAGAGAGCAAGGCAGAAGAACAGGCTTGCCTGTTTATAGTAAGAAAGAAGAAGGATTTTTAAGTCTTTTTATTGCTTTGCTTTGCTAGAAGAAAAAAGTTTGGTGAAAAAGTGGTTTGTTCTCCTATTAGTTTGTCATCTAATCAAACAGACCTTTAGAGAATGGAAGCCTTTTAATGGTCTTTAGCTTTGCTTGTTTCATGGACAAAAGGTGTGGCAGATCTGTCTCAAGGGGGACCAAATAGAAGTGTCCTCGTACTACTATAAAACAAGGGTCTACCTATTTCTTCACCAGCTGAAAACACATCAGCTTCAATGTCTAGGAATATTATAGCTAATTTTTAACCTCAACTACACAGCATGCAAAACTGAAAACCCCAGGTATGTGCATATATAGGATATACACTTATACAAAGAATTATGGAATTGGCTGAATTATTGCCTGTACAATTCTAGAGTATTAGACAGAAAGGAGCAGGTGCCAGTCAGGGCTTCCCAGATGTTGTAATTCATCTTGAGAAGAATGGACATGTGGTCCATCCAGACTCAGTATTGCCTTGGCATGTCTGGGCTTGCCCTAATATAAT
>JAAGNO010002207.1:0-10229 GCA_033439905.1 Ceryle rudis
CCCCTGCAGCCCGCGGACGGCCGCCGCAGGAAGGTAGGGCGGGCTGGAGGCGGGGGGAAAAGCGCCCGGTGCGTCGCGACGGGCGCGGCGCTCCCTTTGAGTCTGAGGCGGAGCTGAGAGTGACCGGGCTCCTTGGGTCCCAGTGCCGCCCCTGTCGGGGCTGGGCTGGAGGACATCCGAGTGTAGGAGCCCCGCTTCGCAGATGTGGCTTCTTACCGTTGCTGAAGTGTTGCTGGTACCTGAGAAGAGATCATGGGAGGGTCTTGATGAGGTGGTAGGATGGTGGATTCCTAGGAAGGTGATCTGTGGTCAAGAGAGCTTTTGAGTCATGCTGCTTAGCTGCAGGAAGGGTGCCGTGTGCTGGTGCAAGGGCTGAACAAGGTCAGACCTTGGTCTGGAAAGGTAACCTTGACCCAGAGTCACCAAGCTTGCTCAGCAGGCTGAAGTACCTCCAACAGAAGCAAGCTCAGAATAGTTCTAGGCCTTTGGCATTCTTGGCATCCAAATGGTATTTCGTTCACTGAAGGCTATCAGAAAATATTTCTGACACATAGTCTGCATGAGAATTGAGTTAGATAATGAGTTGGTAAATAGACCTGTATTTAGTTTGAGATGTGGTAATGATTGTAAAGCCTTTTGGAGACATGATGACCATCATTAACATCTGGACTGCACCAAGATTGAGGAGTGTCAGTACTAACTTACCGCCCCAGTGACCAGTAGTGAGAAGCTCCATACCATCTTTGGTTTTGGCAAATGCCACTCTTCTCAGGAATCACTTAGAGATTGAAGTGTTTATTTTGTGCAAGTTTCCTTTCAGGGGAAGACGATCCATCTTTTGATGGCCAGGAAAGAGGAGATTGTCACGTGTTTTGAGGTCCCGCTGCCAGGTTGCAGTCGTAATGGTCTGTGTGGAGATGCGTAGATACTTGAAGCTGGAGTGACTGTGAAGGGTAACAAATGGGATTTTGCTAGATGGGACTATCTTCTCGGTCAGAGTAATTAAGTATCTTTGATATTTGCCTTGACGAGAATAAAACCAGTTATCTATGGAATGCCTAAACCTTCTCCTGTCCTTAAACTGAAGCTTTATCTGGGTTTGCTTAGACTCCCTTGGTGAAGAGATGTCTTGCTAACAACATCCAAACCACCATCTGAGCAGACGTTCTGTGATAGTGGGGTTTCATCTGCAAATCTGCTTTCGTTGCTTGAGTGCCCCCAGTAATTATTTTTTTGTTGTTGTTGTTTAAAGAGGACAATGAACTCCTGTATAGTTTGCAATTTAGATTCGTCTCATCTTCTATGGGGAGCTGTGATGGAAAAATAAGCTGCTGTTTTCTCCCTTGGTTTCCTGGAAGGTTTAGGAGAAACAGGATAATCCCTTACTTCCTTCACCACTGTGGCAGTGGTGGGAACAACATTCTCACTTATTTCTTAAGCCCAATGATGATGTGGTGTCCCGATGTGCTGTGATATTGGTACCATGTTGAGGCATCTACATTTCACAGTGTTAGTTTTTGTGATTTTTATTGTCAATACCATGATAATTGGTATTCTCCTAAAGCCCAACTTTTAAGTGATTGTAGTGACGGAATAATTTCAGCATTCACAGGGGAAAACAAAATGTAATCACATGGAGTCAGATATTTTGTTGAAAATGTGCTAAGCATGGCATCAAAAAACAGGAGGCAAAAATGCAGAATATCCTAATGTATTTAATGAGTTATAAGAAAGTCCTAGTGGAGAAGTAGTGTCAGGAGAGGCTGCTTGTTGTACTGGAGAACTGGCAGCACCTTGCTTGAGGCTCTGGAAAGCCCACAGTGCATTTGTGGTGCATCTCCAGGTGAAGTGTGTGAAACATTACTGCGGTGGTTTGTGGCAATGGGCATGTTGCTGCTGAGGTCTCATTTGAATCCCACTAATTAAGTCAAGTGAAAAATAATTAGCATATATAATACAGGGTGGAGTTGCAAGGTTAATTTGAGACCGCCACGTGTCTTTCATGTTCAGCTAGTTGATTTAAGCATGTTGCTTCAGGCTAAGAAAAATCTACTTAAAGGGAAGATAAGGCTTTGGCGACAGTGGGAAATTCTGGGAATGACTGTTTTTGAAATAAAGTTGTTAAATAAAAAGGGTGTAATGGCTTTAAATGGAAAGAAGGTAGGTTGAGATTCAATGTAAAGAAGTTCTTTACTGTGAGGGTAGTGAGACACTGGAATAGGTTGCACAGAGAAGTTCTAGATGCCCCATCTTGTCAGTGCTCAGTCTGGGTGGGTGGTGCTTTGAGGAACTACATCTAATGGGAGGTGTCCCTCCCCATGTCAGAGTAGTTGGAACTAGATGATCTTTAAGGTCCCTTCTAACCCAAACCATTCTATGATTCCATTAATATTTTTTCATCAGATTGCATTTCACTTTAGGCTGTTTTAAGACAAGATGGGGTCTCTTATCAAAAAACGCTGCTTAAATTGGTGATCCATGGCTTCCCTCAGCTGCTCTGGAGGAAGGTGGGAGCAGCAGCATGTCAGCTGCTCCCAGTACAGTGTGCGGGTGTGTGTTAGTGCTGCGTGGAGGAACGGGATGGGCTCCTTGCACAGATCTTCTGTGCTGTACAGTGGTGGGATTACTTTTTGCTGTGGGTTTTACATGTTGTATTTTTTTGTCATCTGTCTGTAAACCATTGTCAGTCCATTTCTGAAGCCTGAAGAGGCTTTCAGGTGTGGGTTTTTTTCTTTTGCCTATTGCTGATTGTGATGGAATATGTCGTAATATGTGAGGCAGCAGGATGGCAGTAATGAGAAATCAGTGAGGCCAAATGTTGCTCTGTTTTCCTAGTGCTGCTTGGTTATAACTCTGGTCACACTTACCTCACTGAATTAATGCAGAAAACTGATGAGCAGAGTGTTTCCACAGATCAAGTTGAATATCCTACTTTGTGGCTGTATTAAAAAAAAAAAAAAACAAAAAACAAAAAACACACAGGGAAATTGTTGGATGCCTACTTTGAACGAGTTTTAAAGTTTCCAGGAGCAGAGTTATTTATCTCCCAAGCACAACTGCAGCCAAACAACCAACAGCACCAAAAGGGGGAAAAATAAAAGACCCAGACAGGATGGGAAAGATGGAGACTCCTTCTTAAATGGCCCTGACATCTGCAGGGAACCACCCGTGCAGCCATGCACTTTTCCTGACTTCTGGCAAGTCTCCCTCAGCAGAGAGTGACTGTGAGACAAGCGGGAGGATTTGACCATCAAGGTTACAAGTGTCTGTTTGTGCCTTAAGATGAACGTGTAAAAAATGCTAACTGAAACCAGCAGGAAATAAAGTAATTTAGCTATGTGACAGCTCTGGGAGCTGCCAAAGCTGCCTGGGCTGAGGCTTTTGGGAGCTGTGTTGCTCCCAGCTGTTCTGCTCCCTGTGGAGCCTACCGAAGAGCAGATGATGCTGCTCTTGGTGACAAATAATAAACAAAATTTGTCACTGAGAGCATATGATGGTCATCTGAAGAATGGGGAGAGTTACATGTTGTGCTGCAAATGTAAAGCAAGTGGAAGTTTATAATCCCATTTGTTGAGAGTGCTTAAAGCTGTGTTGTTGCTAATAAGATGCCCAACTATGTTTATAAACCGTGATTCTAAGCTCTGGTTGTGTTAAGCACTGTTCTGATAACAGATGCAGCAGGTGAAAACTCCAGCTACATGAAAGCACCCAAATTCTGCCACATGTACCTGCTCTTGCAGTAGGTATTAGTGAGGTCTGCACCCACATAGTGCTGCAGACACCTGAAGCAAGTTTTAAAATATTATTGCAGTGTGTGATGGTAGCAAAAAAAAAAAATTAAAAAATAATCGTTGCATTTGGAATTGGACAAAGAGCAAATTCTTATCACAGTGATTGCAGTAACGAGGATATGCTGGCTCTTGTGCTCTGAAATGGGGAGGAGCCCTATCTGAGAGTCTGGTTAAGTCCTTTGCTTTCTGGACAGATTTATTTCCATGGAGGAGGGAAGAAAAAAAAAAAAAAGTTATGTATGAAAGAAAAAAGGCCAATGTTAGTCTGAGGCAGGTGTTCCAAGTTCTGAAGTTCTGCATGCTGATGCAGCAAGTGCTGTGACTGTCTCACCTAAAAACCGAGGTTCAGGGTCTTCTCTCTGTGTAGGTGTAGCTGGGCTGTGCAGCTCCTGGAAGGCTGGCTTGGAGAACTGCTTGAGGCTGCTAGACTGCAGCCACATGTGCATCTTCTGAAAGCATGCCTGCCAGAAGACAAGCAAATTACTAAATTTACGTTGAAAATCGTAGTTTCAGCTGGACATCACTTTGTCTGTTGTTGTGGCTGTCTAAAGGTGGGGAGGTGGTACGCTGCTGAAGTTAACCTGATGTTACTTTGGATGCTCTTTTGTCTCATATCTAGGGATATACAAATGTTTGCCTTCAGTGATTAAAACCTAGGAGTTTGATTTTGCTGCTGGGCCTATTTGTATTTTGTCTGGGATTATAGCAGATTTTGGAACATGAAGCATCATTGCCGAAAACAGAAAAATGTTGTGAGATTATATTTCTATAGCTGTTCCTTATACTTGTATACATTTGTATTTTGGTTCTTAATAAATACAGACAATTTATGTTTTGGTTTTGCTTATTGGATTGCAGGTTTTGTTTGTCTTTAGATAGGAACTGTTTCTGAGAGGTGACTGCTTCTCTGCAGCAATGACTGACAACAGTCTTATCTTTAATGTAATTGAAGCCTGCAAATTATTTTGGAGCAGTATCTTTGAAGTTATGTGAAATAACTGTTCAGCAGTTAATAATATGGCAGATTCAGAACAACCTCATGCAGTTTAGCAATACTTTAAGATTTTACTTCAATTCTACATTTTATTTTTAATTTAAAATTGACTGTGCTACTTATTTTTATGTTGTTGATATGTAAGGCTTATGCAAAGAGTCCTTTTTAATTGTTCTACAAATCTGGTAAAAAAATGTAGTAGATGTATTCATTGCCTATTTGTGTGTATACTGTTCTCAACGTGACTTAACAGCTTTAAAAATTGTCTCGTAAACTTTGCGTACTATTTAAATAGGAAGTTACTCTGCCTTTTGATCATCAGGAGACAAAATTCTTAGAGAAAACTTGGTTATTCTGAAGTCAAATGCATCCGTCTTTCCCATGGTGTAATAGCTGGTCAGTTTGGGGACTTAACTTCTTTAACAGTTTAGTTGTTACGTGCGCCTGGAGCAATGTTTTAACGTTGCAGCAAATTTTAACAGGACCGGGCTTTGGAAGCTGTGCAGTGAGTCACATCGGGCTGTGTTTAAAGGAGCAGATTTCCCCAGGCTGAGCCAAACCGAGGGAGCTGCTAGGGCAGCAGCATGGGTCCAGGGCAGTCTTTTGGATCACCTCGTGAATTTAAATCCACAGCTTATTCCAGTCACTTCAGCTGCATACCAGAAATGACGAGCTCTACAGCATGCAACACTGGTCTCTAAATGCTGCAGTGAGGTGTGAATAGCATCCTAGCTTTGAAGAACGTGTATGGCAGCTGTGGTTTTGTTGCAGAGGAGTGCTATGCTGAAGAGCTGGATATTGGTTATTCTTTTGAGGGTGCCTGCTTCTGGGCACCTCCTTTAATAACAGGTAGATGAGCTGGAGAGAGTCTCAACAGGAGGAAAAAGGCATTAAGAGGTGCAGGAAGGCAGGGAAAGCCCGTCAGAACTGGTACTCATTTTGAACAGGGAAAAGTAGGTTTTGAGAGGAATGTGCCAAGACTCTTTAAAGTAAACAAAATATTTTTTGTCAAAGGGCATAATGACTGATTGTTCCCTAGGTCCACTGCAAGTAGGACAAGACGTAACTGGCTTAATTTCCAGGCAAGTTATTTGGAAAATCTTTTAACTCAACAATTGGGTAAGAAGCGGTGGAAAGACCCCCTAGAAAACTCTGAACTTTGGGAAGGTCTAGGTATCCTTAGCTGTGCTTCAGGGCAGGGAGGCAGAGTCAGTCAACCTCCTGAGGTCCCTCTGTCTACATTTACCTGCTTTGCAATTATAGAGGCAGTGTGGCAGGTACAATGTAATTAGCCAAACTGGAATTTAGCCTTAACAATGATCTATCAGCAACGTAATAAAAATAGGTAATGGGGTCTTTAAAGACTATAAGCACTTGCGTAATATCTCACTAGAGAGACCAGACCCTACTATAGTTGTCCTGTGATGACTTAGTGGACCCCAGAGGGAGAAATGCTACTTGACAACTTTTTTTCCCTCCAGCACTTGGAGGTCTCTTGCTAAATATAAACCAACCCAAAGTTGCTTAGCTTGTAAGATTAGCACAAGGTAGGAGCTTATGGCTTCAGGCCATTAGTACCTTGGGAATGGCTGTGAGAGCCTTGGTTGGTTTTTGTTCAAATATTCAGGCTAATAGCACAGTCTGAGTGAGTTTATTGTGTTTGGAAGGAAAGAATAAACTTTTATTGATAGCTGTTTTCAACAGCAGACAACCAAATCTGGGGAGCAGCAGCCAGCTCTGTGTGCATGGGCAGCTGAGGCACTGGAAGGTACCTGAGCATGGGACTCCTTCTCCCAAGTAGCCAAGCAAGGGCAATACTGGGTTTTCACTGTATTTTAACTGCAGCTGAAATGTATTTATGGTAGCTGGTCAAAAGGAGGTGGTAATGTTTTATGTTTTTTCTGACAATGATGTCACTTTGAGCTTGTGAGGTAAATGGTTACTCAGAATAACTTTCTTACACACTTTTTATTACCTAAAATAGGTTCTTCCTTCATGAATTTTTGAGAAGCAGCTGGGGACTATTACTCTTCAGAAAGTCATTACATCTTTTTGAGATGTATGTTATTGAATATAATTACATTTCTTTCAAATACCTACTCAAAGCTTTCTTTCAGCATATAAAGACAGGGGAATAATTTTTTTACTAAACAGCTGTGGCTCATAAAAAGTATTTTTCAGGGTATATAAGCTTTCCTATTTGAGAACATAACCCAGGGATTGAGGTGGTGATTTTTTCTGCAGATGCCTTGCTCCATGATGACTATTACAGTTGTACCATCTTTTTCTTGAACCAGGTTGGATGGTCCACAGGCCTTATACAAAACATGAATCCGTTATGGCTGTGGTAGCAGGTGCAGAAAAAGACCCCATACTGATTCAGCCCTGTTTGTTGTCTTCAGCTCAAAGTGTTGAATGGGACTGCTGTGCGAGGAAGTGACCCCCTCCTCAGTGGGCTGAGCAGCTCTGGTCATGTCCTCTGTGTCCCACTACAAGGCACCAGTTCAATAAACACATCTCTCTGCTCTCACCTCTTTCTTCACTGCTCCACAGTTCACTGTGTTGGGGTGCTGGATTGTGTCGCCTGGTGTACTGCTGGTTATCAGGCCTTATTAGCAGTGAACAAGCTGTGTACGTGCTCAGAGGATGAAGGATGTCTTCTGCACAAAAGCAGCTCTTGAGCAGGAGGTGGGAGGAGATGAGCACTGGTATGAAAGTCAGTTGTACAGCGTCACAGTCTTACCGTGGGAAAAGAGCAGGAGTCCCTGAAAGTTGGAAAGTTTGAGAGCTTTGAAGACAGTGAGTGGAGTTAGTACCGAAGATGATCTTTTGTCACGTTTCATGTTTTATACTAGAAGTAATGGAAGTGGGGACAGCTTTTTAACACATAGCTTTCCTTGCTCAAGGAGTTCTCAAGGTGGCCAAGCTTGCTTCATTCTTTTCTAAAACTTCCTCCTTTGAGGAGAGGCCAGAAAGAGACATCTAGGAGAAGTAAAATTATCCCAAAAAGCCTTAGGGATTTTCCTTTACATCTCTGACCTTTAGCTGCCTTCTTAGGAGACAAATATTTAACTTCATCACTTGTAAGGTTTTCATCCCAGCTTGTTCAGTCAATTCGCATCAACATTTACCCATCCAGGCAGTTAACAGGGATGTGTGTCTACTTTCAGGCTGCACGGTTAGGTGCTAGCATGCCAGACACCTCTCTTATGCCACTTCTACTCAACTGCTGGCATGGTTCAGACTGAGGTGCAGCTGGTAGGTCTTTAGTGTGAACTTAGAGGAAAACTCCAGTGGCCCGTGACAAGAGACATGGTACTGAAATTCAGTGGTGAAGAACAAAACCCTCTAAGAGCTGCCTTGCAGACTCGTACAGAAAACATGACAAGTACATCACCTCTCTTAGAAAACTGATGCAGAATTTGGAGATTTAGACTGTGTTAGTGAGGGACCTCCAGTCTTCACACAAGCAGTTTGGTTTGGCTGTGGTAGACCATGCTCTCCTCTTCCTGCAGCCTGACTGTGATGGCTGTCACTCATGGCACAGCTTAGATAAGACTTAATACTTAGGTGAGAAAGTCCATGTGAACCAGTGGTAATCTTTGATGACATCCACAGCAGCCTCCTCTTATCTCTTGTTCTAATATTAACTTGGAGCTGTGTTTGTCTTGGATGGCTATTCAGTGCTCCAGAGCTGTGTGCAGTGGATGTGAGTCATTTAAGCAACTCGAGTAGTTCTGTAGCTAGCAGATGCACACCAATATACTCTTACGTGTCATGAAACATTGTCCAGAGCCCTTCTGTGATGTGTAAGTCTAAGATTAAATGACATTCAGTCCAGTGAAACAAGTAAAAGGGCAAAAAGAAAGAAGTTTGATTTAATTTTTCTTTTAACTGTGGTATAGCTTGTATATCCTGGAATCTGTAACGTACGTTACTCACCTCAATGGTCGTGTTTCTGTACACAAAAGTGTCACGGTGATGCAGTGTCCTATTTTGAATTAGCAAATCTCTAAGGGTAATAGAAACCTCGTGCACAAATTGATTGACGCCTTGGCTAACAGATAGATAAAAGTCATGATTTTGAACTCCCTCTTAAGGCAATAACTGGGTCAATTAAAGCAGGAGATGGCAGAAGCATTCCCAGCTGTTTATGCAGCTCTAAGTGGAAGAGTTTGGTTCATCAGTGATGTGTTTTTGCCTGGCTGATCTACTGTCCAGTCTTCAATAGTCTTGCTTTTAAATGTGCCACCAGGCTCAGGTGCCATCAAGAAGGGTGCTGCCTCTGAGGTGCTCATGGACTGCACTGTCAGGGAAAGGGTGGACAAGGTGTCCTTGAGTGACTGCTGACCTCTCAAAGAGCACAGGTCTTGGGTCTGGCTCTGGGGAACCCCTTGGGCATTGTTTTGCCCTTTTTTTTTTCCCTTTCCCCCTGCAGAATTTAAAATCTAGCCCTGTAATTTATGTCCTCCCTGACACATGTATAAATACAATAAATAAACCTTTCCTTATGTCTTTGTGCAATGATAATTGTAATAGTTCCAGCAGCTGCTACCACATACACGGGAATCTTGCTTCTCACTGAAATATTTTCTGTACGCTCTGCAGACAGGAACAAAATGGCTTTGCAGAGTTCTTAGAAAGTCTTCAAGAGCACAGAACAGTTTTGGCTTTGCAAATCCCAAATCTGGGAGACCCTTCCTGCTATCACCCCTTCCCATCGTACAATGGGGGATTATCTCATCTCTGGGAATATAGGACCAAGAAGACTTTTCAGTGAGCCATTGGCTTCTGAAGTCTCTTAGGATTTTCAGGTCAAGTCAACTGCTTCATATTTTACACGGAGAACCTCAGGGTTTACATACTTGTTGCAGAAAGAGCTAACCAAGTGACCTACTGTTCCATTTCCTGGCAGATTTCAGGTGCAGTTTCAGGCCTATTGCTGTAGGTTTTTCTGGGAGTGAAAAAATTGTGGGTCATTTCCAGGACTGACCTCATGGCTCCTGCACACTGATGGAATTGAACCCTTTACCCTTCTTGGGGTGTGGAAGACAAACGTGGGCCTTGAGAACTTGGCAAGGAAAGGCCTGTAAAGAGACAGTGAGCCTGCTTGTATCTCTTTATTGCTAAACTGGTGGATGCTCTGTGTTCCTGCTGTTGGTTTTGATGAGGTAATAAGTCACTATTTTTTAATTTTTGTTTGTGTGTGACAGGGTGGTCTTCTGAGGAAAATTAACCTAATGAAACATAGGCAACGAAGCAAATATCTAGGATGTGCCAGGGGCTGGACCTGGTTGGGAAATGTGTGGAGTTGAACACTATTAGAAGCAGTGAATGATAGCATCATAGAGTCACTGTCACTGCTTTAACCTCCCTCTCTGTCTGTCTCCCCCCCCCCCCCTTCCTCGCTCTGTCGCCCCCCCTTTTTTTCTTTTCCCCCTCTA